>SMSQ01025470.1:244024-348869 GCA_019453375.1 Ctenoplectra terminalis | reverse complement strand
GACACTCTTCACCGTGTCCTAAGAGACGATCGACAGAAACGCACATAGGAACGCAACATTTTCGAGTCTTCGAGTTAATCACCTTGTAGGTGCTTTTCCAGGCTGGAAAACGCATCCGTCCACGCGTTCTAATATTTTCCGCGAGCGGCGCTACGCGACCCGACGGCGGGCGGTATTCAACAGGCTGATATTTATAGATTCGAGAGTTTCGTGCAAAGCTACACAACGTTTTAGGCGTCAAAATCCAGTTCCTGTGTTCGTCAACATCCCCCCGATGATCCATTGCTTTTATTTCAATTGTGTGACTGGATTCAGTGTGGTCCGAGTGGTCATCAGTTCCAGCAACCTTGAAGAAACTTCCTCGAGTGCAGCATCTGAAACTGTGTGCAATCAATTGAATCGCGTAACTGACGTTTGAACATCGCTAGCACTACTTTTGGTCGTGATACGTCTTTGTTGAAACAATGTGCGATATCAAGATTTCTGACAAACGCGAATGAAGAAATAATTGAAAATAGAAGATACCCGTTGCGTCTATTATCGACACAACGCTTTGTTCTTGAAGTATTAGTCATTCTTCCAGTTTGTCAAAAACGTGTGACCTTCAGCAGAACTAGAGGAGGAAGATTCAGTGTCCTCTGTTATTCTTTCTTAAAAAAGCTTTGTGAAAACTTGTAAATCGCTTCTGCTTCTCCTTAAAAGAAGCCACCAGTGCTTCTTTGTTACTGATATAATTCATCAAGGTCGTGGTTTCTCTGGTGACCTACTTTTCTGATCGTGACACTCTATTCCTGTTAATTTCACTAACGATGTGACACACTCTGCTAGATGTTCCGTTGCTGACGACAGAGTCGATAAATCTTGATCGTTCGAAAACGATCGATACCGCGTTCGTGGCGCACGAGAAGGAAGATGTTGCTGGCCACCGGGCGAGAATTCTTCTGGCATTACGCGGCAAGGTGCTCCGGAATTCGAGCGTCACGAGGAGGAAAACTAAAAAGATAGCATCGAAGATCGGGCACACGAAGATTCGAATACTGATTCGTGGACTTTCAGCGTGCCAAACACAGTGTTGTTTAGAATCTAAAAGAATTTCAACGAGCTGCCATTAATGACAAACGAATTGGCGTGGATAGATTGTCAGAGAAGACAGGGAAAGTGAATAGCTGGAAGATGATGTTCACCGGTGGTGCCCACGCGAAGAGGCGCAATGCCGGCGGTGGTTCTGGTTCCGGCCGGAAGCCCTCCGCGGACCGCAGAAGCCCGCAGGCTCGCGTGGGCGCGGAAGGATATACTTACAGGTGAGCCACTTGGTAGGTAAAGCTTGTCAAAGTATTGCTTCGAAACAAAGGATCATCTGCAATTGATTAATAATCAAATATATTTTACATCTCTGTAGTATTGATAAGAAGAATATTTACTTAAAATGATTAATTTATGAAACTAGTTGTATACTAAAATTAAGTTTTGGACTGTAATTGTCATCTGTAAATTACAGACAGCTGTACCTTTAAATTATTTTAAATAATCTGTAAGTTTGGAACACGACTCGAGTATCTACAGTACTCGTAACAAGAATGTTGAGTACAATCTTCGGTTAGGGTAGCGCGTAACGCGAGCGACCACTACTACTACTACTACAACGCTGCGCGAGGGTTCAAATCTCGGCTAATTCTAAAAATTTTTCCATGCAAAATCTATGCGATTTTCTGCGCTAAAAAAATAAGCAAAAGAGTACTAGTTAGAAAAAAAAATTGGGTGGATTTAAACGCTACAGGGGTTAAATTAAAGCTAAAAATCCAAGCTATCGTTTAAAATTAGTTTCATTGAAATTGATTGTCTCATTCATTTGTTATAAACAATTTAAGCTTTGGGCACTTATAACTACTGAATCAGATAAACGATTTTAGTGAAACTAATTTTAAATGATAAAATAAATTTTTCGGACACTCTTCACCGTGTCCTAAGAGACGATCGACAGAAACGCACATAGGAACGCAACATTTTCGAGTCTTCGAGTTAATCACCTTGTAGGTGCTTTTCCAGGCTGGAAAACGCATCCGTCCACGCGTTCTAATATTTTCCGCGAGCGGCGCTACGCGACCCGACGGCGGGCGGTATTCAACAGGCTGATATTTATAGATTCGAGAGTTTCGTGCAAAGCTACACAACGTTTTAGGCGTCAAAATCCAGTTCCTGTGTTCGTCAACATCCCCCCGATGATCCATTGCTTTTATTTCAATTGTGTGACTGGATTCAGTGTGGTCCGAGTGGTCATCAGTTCCAGCAACCTTGAAGAAACTTCCTCGAGTGCAGCATCTGAAACTGTGTGCAATCAATTGAATCGCGTAACTGACGTTTGAACATCGCTAGCACTACTTTTGGTCGTGATACGTCTTTGTTGAAACAATGTGCGATATCAAGATTTCTGACAAACGCGAATGAAGAAATAATTGAAAATAGAAGATACCCGTTGCGTCTATTATCGACACAACGCTTTGTTCTTGAAGTATTAGTCATTCTTCCAGTTTGTCAAAAACGTGTGACCTTCAGCAGAACTAGAGGAGGAAGATTCAGTGTCCTCTGTTATTCTTTCTTAAAAAAGCTTTGTGAAAACTTGTAAATCGCTTCTGCTTCTCCTTAAAAGAAGCCACCAGTGCTTCTTTGTTACTGATATAATTCATCAAGGTCGTGGTTTCTCTGGTGACCTACTTTTCTGATCGTGACACTCTATTCCTGTTAATTTCACTAACGATGTGACACACTCTGCTAGATGTTCCGTTGCTGACGACAGAGTCGATAAATCTTGATCGTTCGAAAACGATCGATACCGCGTTCGTGGCGCACGAGAAGGAAGATGTTGCTGGCCACCGGGCGAGAATTCTTCTGGCATTACGCGGCAAGGTGCTCCGGAATTCGAGCGTCACGAGGAGGAAAACTAAAAAGATAGCATCGAAGATCGGGCACACGAAGATTCGAATACTGATTCGTGGACTTTCAGCGTGCCAAACACAGTGTTGTTTAGAATCTAAAAGAATTTCAACGAGCTGCCATTAATGACAAACGAATTGGCGTGGATAGATTGTCAGAGAAGACAGGGAAAGTGAATAGCTGGAAAATGATGTTCACCGGTGGTGCCCACGCGAAGAGGCGCAATGCCGGCGGTGGTTCTGGTTCCGGCCGGAAGCCCTCCGCGGACCGCAGAAGCCCGCAGGCTCGCGTGGGCGCGGAAGGATATACTTACAGGTGAGCCACTTGGTAGGTAAAGCTTGTCAAAGTATTGCTTCGAAACAAAGGATCATCTGCAATTGATTAATAATCAAATATATTTTACATCTCTGTAGTATTGATAAGAAGAATATTTACTTAAAATGATTAATTTATGAAACTAGTTGTATACTAAAATTAAGTTTTGGACTGTAATTGTCATCTGTAAATTACAGACAGCTGTACCTTTAAATTATTTTAAATAATCTGTAAGTTTGGAACACGACTCGAGTATCTACAGTACTCGTAACAAGAATGTTGAGTACAATCTTCGGTTAGGGTAGCGCGTAACGCGAGCGACCACTACTACTACTACTACAACGCTGCGCGAGGGTTCAAATCTCGGCTAATTCTAAAAATTTTTCCATGCAAAATCTATGCGATTTTCTGCGCTAAAAAAATAAGCAAAAGAGTACTAGTTAGAAAAAAAAAATAATATGATTCTGTTACAGAACGAGAATTCCAGTATTAAATCCCACGGATTTACCACCGACGCCATCCACAGCAAGAACATATGTGTACAAAACCAGGGTTCCTCGAAGGGACATTGCAGCTGCATCTATATCCCCTCCCCGTGAAAAAAACAACCTCGGTGGACGAGCAATTACAAGAAGAAGAGGCGCAGTGAAACACAACAAAGTGCACGTGGTTCGAGGTCACAGGCTGGTTGCAAAATTCTTCAGACAACCAACATTCTGCGCGTTTTGCAAGGACTTTCTCTGGTAAACTTTCTAAAAAATAAGTAAAACAATATAACTAACAAGCAAAAATTCGCTTAGAAAAATGGATAAGAATGTTTAGAGACATAAAACAGCCATGAATGCGCGTTTTAACCAGAACGGTTAGCACTCTGACTGCGTAGTAATAACGAAAGCGTCTCGATTTATCATAAAAGATAGCCGTTTCAACGATATACGCGCGTACGTCTAAAAATAGTCTTCGTTGTAACATTCGACACATTATTCAAGTATCGGCCGTCGGTTTCCCCAAGCGCGGCGTGTTCTCCAATTAATCTGAAGTATGCTCTCTGTCGCAGGGGCTTCGGAAAGCAAGGGTACCAGTGCCAAGGTAAATATTAAATCGCAGACCGCGGTTTTTCCGTCTGTACCGGCCACGTTGCGTCTCTATTAATATTCGATCCTGCGTTTCAGCCTGCCAAACAGCGGTGCACAAGAAGTGCCACGATAAATTGTTAACCAAGTGCCCAGAGAGCGGCAGGGAATCTGAGAATACGATAGTAAGTGTGCTTCCTTCACCAATTTCGTCCACTTCCGCTTTTGTTCTGGAAGAAAACTCCATGAAACAAGTGACAAGTTTTCTTTAAGATTAACGTGAAAGACTGATACCTATTTGCCTATTTCCTTTAATATCTTTAATAAAAATCTGTCATGTTTCTTAGTTGAAGTTTAATATAAATCTTGAGGAAATCATGTTTGTTTTTTTTCCTCAATGATGCATCGCTCATCCAGTGGCTTTCATACGTGCGGTATAAAATAAGCCTGCTTCTGATCCTTCCTCGCGTGCTGAAATTTATGTCTATTTTCACATGACTTTGGAAATTCGTGCGCAAATATTTGCTCGTGATGCAATACGAGATTCTACCAAATTCTGAGTGTTTTCAAACTTCCAGCTCTTCCAGTAACTTAAAACCTGAAATCCAAAGGATCCGCGCCATCGGAAACGTACTTGGCAATTATTTTTTACTTAATTCTTTTTTTAGTACAATTATTTAATTTTTATTTCGAACACTTGGTACTTATTTTAATACATAAGCAAGATTGGTGGCTCAATCTGTATATGTTTATACCATTTGCTGAAAGTAACGCAATACCCAGTCCCACGCGAAATCATTCTAATTCTGTTAATACTTGTTCAATGGCAGTACTTGAGGGAGCGTTTCAAGGTAGATGTGCCTCACAGGTTTCGGCTTCACACATTCATGTCGCCGACCTTTTGTGACCATTGCGGTTCCATGTTGTACGGCTTATTTCGACAAGGTCTTAGATGTGACGGTAAGTAAAATTTTACCCTAAAAATGTTCATAAAAGTTACCCTATAATTTTACTTTGATGCACCTTGAACCGTAAGCAGACTTTATGAGAGACTTTACCATAAATCTTTTACCGTATGTCTTAAAGCTAAAGATAGATAGATATTATCCATTTCATACGAAATAGAATTAGTTGCCCATTCGTTGGCTATTTCTAAGGTTCAAGCTCTGAACAAGCAACAATAGACACCGATAAAAGAAGAATTTGGCGCGGTACTCGATGCTTAAACACAAAACAACGCGAAACCGTGGTCCCAATGACACATAAATTTGTATTTTACACGGTCGCACAGACAACGACACAAAATCGCCGCCTCGTATTTCGGAGTGCATGTGTTCCGAACTTCACGATGCATGATCACGCGGTCTCCGGTATTTTTTTATATCTTTTACTCCAAAGCTTTTGTGTATTTAACAGAGTGGCAGTGAAGAGTGACATTAACCAAGCTATACTTTGCAGAAAATTCTGCCAACAATCATTTCCGTGACGACACCTAATTACAGAATACTGTAAATAGAAACAACTTGCATTATTTCACTTGTATTTAAATCTTATTTAATTTTCTAAACAAAAAAGAAATTTCGTTGAGTACGATTAAAAAAATCTACGCTGTCATATTTAATCAGAATAAAATAATAATTGTTCTTTTTATCATTTTTATGTACTTCTATACTTTGAAAAAAGGTTTTGGTGTCCATTGAGTATCATCGGTGATCCATGTGGAATGGAACTTGATAATTTGCAACGGTATAAGTGATCACATATTTTACAATGGACAGATACAAACCAAACCCGGCTCTGAGTCATGTAAATGCTACAATTCGGCAAATATTTGTAGAGAAGCGGCAGCGGAGACGCTGCACGGGTTATTAGAGTCCAGCTAGTATAGTTAGACGCTAGGAAGTCTTATATACTAGACTTCTATTATTACACTGGGTCGCTGGCTTACACTCAGTCGGTGTTGGCTCCCTGAACCGTGAGAACAGCTCGTCGAACACCTGAGAACGCGTTCGCCGGCGATCCGTACCGCGCTCAGTCGTCTTCGAGAGCGTCGAGCAGCTCGTGCTCACTGCTCGCGCTTCCTATTTGTGTTCCTTCCTCGAACTCGAACCCTTCGACACTTCTGTACACGTGAACCCGTTGGATAATACTCGCCACGATGCCCTACTACGGCGATGGTCTACCCTACTACTATGGGGGAGCCTTTTCCAATCACAGTTCACTGATGACTGGTGCTCCACGGTAAGCTTCTTCTTCTTTTTCAACCGTTCTCCCTTCTTTCTGGCCTTCCTCAGTTAATTGCTCCATTTCTTCTTTTTCTTTCCCTACAAAAGTCTCTTCGTTATTTTTTTGTCATTTTTCTTAGCGCCAGATATATTTTTTGGTCTTGTTGTAAAGCAGTTTCTTTTTAAATATTTTTTTTTATCCAAAAGACTAACTTGTCTTTCTTTTTTTTCTAGACCACACTGCATTTTGACGAACACTGTTTACATATGTTCTTTATCACGCTCTTTAATTCCCTTTAAAAAATTCCTCCTTCTGTTATATTATTTTCTCATTTCGATCTCTCGACGTGACAACTACTATTACATTTTTTAACCTACGGTACATTCCATCGGACGCTTTGTTTAAAATACAGGTCTGCAGCTTGTTACGCAGGAATCAGATAGTTTCTTTTCTTTTTTTCTCGAGCAAAGTACAATCATTTTCGAAATACTGGTCATTTCACAGCGTCCTCTGGTAGACATACGCTTTGAGTTTCGAACTTTCCTCCTCCCCTGTTTCCCTGCTCCTCCAATTGGTTCACACAGAAATAGCGTTCCAAGAAGCGGTCCCTTTCTTCGCTTTCTTCCCTCGCTTTTCCTTCGCGGACCATTATTCTTGGTCGCGAAGTGACGTTCGTCGTCGCGGAGGCTTCTCTGGTGGACAGTTACGTGAACGCAACACCCGAGGAGAAATAAAGCAGCGTTCAGACCGAAATAGCACACGAACTTCCTAATTTTCCTTCGTTTTTTTCAAGGAGAACAAAGAAAATCCCACAATTTCCGACAAGCTGGTGCAACGAGCGTGAAATTGTCACGCACACAGTCCTCTGCAATTAGAATAGCTCCGTTAAAATGTTATTCTGAATTTTGGCAAGCAACGAATATGACACGTAATCCGTCAAACCTGAAACTCCTTAGAAAAACCCGTGGTGGCGATTAACTGATCGGCTTGTAGGTTGGAATAAATCAAAAGGATCAGAAGGAGCGGCGGAATAATCGAGAATATTGGCTTTTAAAAATAGCCAGACGTCTGGACGTGTAATTTCCACGCAATAAAACTCCGTCGTGCTCGTTGCACTGCCAAAAAATCCTCTAGTAAAACCCGCGATTACGTTGTGACTCTTAATATACTGAAAAGATTAATGTTAATATTTAAAGATTATGGAAGACTATAATCTATAAATTATTTAAAGTATCTTTTGGACCATTTTACACAGATTATTATTTGTAATAGCTATTAATAATTAATTAATCAATGTAATAACTATTTTTCTCGAGTGATATCGGCCACCAAACACGTGTGCCCAATTGCCACTTGTTTGTCATCGTGTAACCGGTCACACGCATACTATTGATTCATGAATCGAAGCCTGTCAATCATTCGTAACCATGACTGGGCCAAATTCAAAGTAACAAGTGTTCGCGATGCGCTTCCCTTCCCTGCAACGTAATACACCACGAGAACGAACGTCTGGCATTGAGACGATGCAATTGGAGAGCTTATCAGGTCGAGCAAGATTTAGTTATGCGTCACAGAATTTGTTGACTCCTCCAAACGTTACACAACTGGCCAAACAATGATTTGCTACTTTTTCTTCATCCTCTCCTAGAATGAAAAACAGTTTTTATAACTTAGAATATTTTTTTCCAGAGTTCTTGATTATTTATAAAGCAAATTTATGTACATTCCACACATTCTTAAGTTTAGGCTAAAAATGCAGTAGATTCAGGGCGTTCCTGATTCAAATCTAAGTCCCACGAGTCCCTAAATTTTTAAGAATATTGAAAAGTACCACCAGAGAAGTTTCCAAGTTGCTCACCAAACGGAAATTCATAAAATTATTCGCGTAGACCGTTCCATACGCCGCTGTCCCGGTACTCGCCGCACCTGTCGACCATCTCCGAGTCCCCGCTGTCCACTCTGCGCCGTTACTCCCCCGCATCGATGCCTAGCCGACCTAGACGCGTGGTCGACACAGCAGATATCGATGTGTCGACACCCAGGATCCATTCTCAGGATGGGAACCATCAGAGAAACCGTCTACGTCGAGACAGACCCACGGTTAAAATCAGAAGTCAAGCTTTGAAGGATAATCCCGCTTTACGCGAGCACAACGAAAGACACGAGAAGTCTGTGGGCGAGTTGCTGGTAGAGAAGTTCCTCATCAAGGACAAGAAGCTGGAGGAGGAAGAGAAACATCTGCAGTTATTTCACCAGGTTAGTCTGGAGAGAGAGGAGGACGATGAGGATCTGCAACAGATAAAAAATAAAATTACCAGGAGATTTACAAGAAGAAGATCTTCCGCAGACATTCAGTTAGATCCTGAACAGATAGAACGAGAAGTGGCTTATGCTCAGGTCCAGGCGAAGGTCCTGGACAATCTGGTTGCCGAGGAGCAGGCCGAGATTGAAAATGAGGTTCGTAGAGGGACTTTGATTAAGAAAGGCACTACTGGAGGGCCCAGGAGTGTTCCTGGTTTCTATAGGAGTGTTGACGGAGAGCCTGTGTCCCAGGATGACGAGGAAGCTGCAGCCCAGAAAATGAGGAAGACCTTGAAGAAGCTAAAAAAAAAGAAGAAAATTACTGAGAAGCCTTCGCCTCCGGAGGACGGTAGTAGTTCAAGAGAACGTAGATCTAGTACCTCTAGCGACGTGTCTGTGGATGCACAGACCAGTGAAAATGAGGATGAGGAAGTACGGAAGCGCTCAAGACCTCAAATGTTTAAAATTGAAGCCTGTAACAGTGTTGGAGATTTTTCTACCATCTTGGTGAACAGTGGAGTCGTTGAACAGTTCAGGGAGAGCGTAAAGATCCCTGTTCCTAGCAAAATTATAGCACGAAAGATCGACAGACAGCATGTTGAAGAAGAATCCGATACGGAGGTTGTGTTGCCTGTGAAAAGACCGTATATAAAGGATACCTCGAGAAACAGCGTGCATTTCACGGTGAGGACACCTACGGAGACCATAAAAAGCGATCCCCTAAAAAAATTGGAAACTATTACCAACGGAATGAAATCAGAGAAGGAGCAAGAGCCTCTTAATGAGGAAAAAACTGATCAAATCCTCTCTAGGGAAATTCAAGAACGATCTAAGGACACGAACCTTAAGACTTCCACTAAGAACAAGGTCATCCTAAAGCCAAAGAAAGAAGAACCACAGAAAACTGCCGAAATCTCCAAGCAGAAGAAACCAGAACCGCTAGAAAAGGTTGCACAGCCTTTAAAGTCTTCTGTTGCCTCAGTGCTGAAGAAAGAAGAGTCTTCAGAGTCCAAGAAGGTTATCGAAGAGTCAACGACGAAAAGGGTTGAGCAGAACAACGTGACTCTAAGTGTTGACCCGCTGGCAAGCGAAAGCAGCGCCAGCGAAGCGCTTCCATTGGTTGCGGACAGGCTGCCAAAAGCGTCTAAAATTAATACGGATGAAAATAATGCCGTAGAAGCGCCAAAGCGTTCGTTACGAGAGCCGGAGTACCTGGCAAAGCCGACGAAAGCCGAGCGTGACGAGGACGTCGTATCTTCGTTACCGGGAAAGAAGTTGAACAAAGCCGTGACCTTGAAGAACGCCTCCGCAGGTGGTGTCTTTGATGGAACAGATACCGTGGACCATCCCGAAGAATCACTGAAAAAAGATCTATCGATCAAAGCTTCCTCTTCCCCTGATGTCGCAACCATTAAGCCCGTGATCGAAACGACCTTGCTAGAAGGTCTCACAGGTGACACTCAAAAAGTAGAAGGTTCAGCAAACGTTGCGGAGGAAGTGGAAAAGTCAGTGGTGGAGGATGGCAAAGGTGACAAGATGAAAGATTTAAATTTGGAGAAGACTGGGAAGAAAGGTGATGAGCAAGCTTCGAGATTGCCCTTCAAGGTAGCTACGAAGAAAACTGAGAGCGAGAAGGTGGAGAACAAAGCCGTGCTGAAAAGAAATTTACAAAGTACGACAAAGACCGAGGCAGAGGCGAACAAAGAGCCTAAGATACCGTGGAGAAATAAACTTTCCAAAGTCAGTAGCCTTGCCGAGAGGAATGTTGCTTTAGACAGAAGTATCAGCGTGGATTCCAAGCCTATTTTAACCAAAGAATCCACAGATTTGCACACTTTGAAGCAATCTATCTCTGTGGACGAGCATTTGGTGAGCAAAATGCCTGTGGAGAAGTTAATAGTGAACGGAGAGAATGGAACTCTATCGAAAAGTACATCTACGGAGTCCATAGACTTCTGGAGCGAGATCAAGCGTCCAGAGAGTCCTACAGTGACGAAAGTGGCCAACAAGGGATTTGGTTTCACTGGCTCCAAGAACTCGGAGCCGGGTCAGGCGGTCGAGGACCTCGGCAACGGGCAACTGGACAAGAAAAAAGAGACCGATCCTAAAATAAGCGTTGCCACTCCGCCGGCTGAGCTCAGTAATATCCCCGTAATCGAGGAGGAGAGGAAGACCGAAGAGGAGTCGTCCAAATCCAAGACTGAGCAGAGAATATCCAGCTCTGAAGCACCTTCGACCATAATACCGAATTCTGAGCTTGATAAAGACGACTCGACTCCTAAGAAGGGGTTGAAAAAGAAGAAGAACCTATCCATAGTCATTGGCCAAACCACAAAGGATCCGTACTCGACCATAAAGAAGACACCCTTAAAGAGAGAGGATTCTTCAGCATCGACTGTTTCTTCGGTAACCAGCACTCCGGATACATCTGTACCAGCTTCTGAGGTCTCTACACCGATCTCAGATATTCCTGTGCCTACAATAAACATTGTGGAGGCGCCAACACCGACTGGAACCGATTCCCAGGTCCTGGAGGAGGAAGACGAACCCAAGACACCCACCAACGAGTGGCCAGAAGCTGGATTACCAAAGATCTCCAAATGGAACAATCATAACGATCTCTCCAACGTTAACGAGGCTGACACAGATATCACTCCAGTGCCCTCGAAGGAAGCTAGCGTGACCTGTAGCCCGGAAGGCAGCCCAGAATCATCTAAAAAGAAAAAGGTTGTTAGGAAAAAGAAAGCTTCTACGACTAAGAAAAGTTCAACTAAAAAAGAGACTAGCAAAGACAGTAAAGAGTCCAAGAAGAGCTCCTCTAAGAAAAGCTCCTCAAAGAGTAAGGAGAGCCTAAAACCTCTGGAAGCGAAAACCAAAACCAGCCCAAAGAGCACGCCAACGCAACGCCCTATCGATCTCATCAGGATGTTCTACACGACTCCATCAGCATTACTGACTGCTACACCCAGAGATCTGTCCAAGGTTCGTCGAGCCAAGATCAAGAGGAAAAAGCACCACTCCAGAACGCCATCCATGAGCAGTGATAGCACCGGAAGTACCACTAGTACAGCAACCACAGAGAGCAGTGGGTCCACGTGTACAGAGCTCGACGACGACCCGGAACACAAGAGAATGAATTCCACCAGGAGCAACGACTCCGGATTCGATGGCTCGCCTAGGATATCCAGTACTTATCCGACAGTATTTTTGGATCGTTTGTTCTGTTAGTGTACGCGGGTTGCGCAATTCCATTTTTTTTCTTTTTTTTTTTAGTGCATTTGTCTTATCCCATGTTTCTATTTAATCGAACTGCCACGAAATTTCCAGCAGATTCGCGGAAATTCACTGTTTTTCCCGAGTGTGGGTGGCGTGTTTATGTTCGTAGTAACATACTGGTTTTAATATTTTTTTAATCCTGGTAGTTTAAACCATCTAACACAAAAATAGATAATAGATCCATAGTGGATATTAAAACTGATCGCTTGGAAATTTCGCAATTTGCTAATTCGTGAATAACAGCTTTCATTTTTAACTCCTGTGTTTTCAATGACTAATATGCGATTTAGATTGTTGTCTGTGAGCTATTTTCTGCACGGAATTCTAGACAGATACGCAGTCTTGACGTTAGGCTGTCAGAGTATCAGAAAATGATCAGCCGTTGCGTCATCGTTCCACATCAAGACGCATTCTCTGATCCAAGAGCATCACGCGCTCCTGTTACAAACGCGAAGCTGGTTCCTCAGAGTCACATAGGGTCGTTGTCACAGAGTCAATAACACTGTTCGCCAGTTTGTTCGTAGGAAGTGTTATAATTATTAAAATGTTATCAATCATTCTTTTTTATTCCAACATCTCAAGAAACGTGCATCCAATTAATCGTCAATTTTAAATCTTGATAAAGAAACAGCAAATTCTGACCAGAAATGAATAATTGTTCGATTGTATCTTGACTTAAGACCAGTCTACATGATTGTGCACGTCGCGGTCCTATTTATAAGACGTGCCGCGATTTCATAACAATATTCTAGCTAGGCTTCATAATGCAGTTGCGGTTAGTTGATGCTGCAAACAAGAGTTTCAAGATAAATTTAGATGCATGGTGATGGGTTGATTGGGTGTCAGTAGAGAAAGAACCGCGCCGGAACGCTGTTCTTCTGTTAAATCAGTTTTTTCCCTACAAGTAACAAGGTACATCAAAGGTACTCGATACAAAATTGTACAAAATAAGACCTATAACGTTTAAAAACAGATTGCGACATGGCCTGCCACAAGAAATGCGAGAAACTGACTGGAAATCTGTGTGGATTGAACCAAAAACTCGTAGCGGAAGCTTTGCAGGCACTCAAAAGGGGTGAGTTACTTATCGCAGCCCGGAGAACAAAAATCAAAGAAAAAATCAGATTTTTTTTAATTCCGAATGTTTCCCAAATCAATTTTTTTACATTTTCCAACAAAATTTCGCTTGTTTTGAATCTGATTTTGAGTGTTGGCCGTGCAACCGGACTTAGCTGGCACAAGGAGTGCATTCATCTATGACTCCACCGAGATTCCACGTGGCTATCATAAATCCATTCGCTCTAGCCAGTAAATAATTTGATGGATGATACCGTGATACCGTCGAAATGAAATAGTATCATCGTTAATTCGGTCCCTCGTACTTATGCGTGTTACAATCCTCCTACCTGTCCTCTAATCGATCACTTGCGTCGCGGTCTTCGAGTCCTATCCACGTCATAGGACGGTCAGCTCTATTTTCGAGAAACGTCAGTCGGCCAAAATCCAGTTAATTTACGTGCCAGAGACGAATCAACAATTAATGCGCTTATTAATCGAGATTTGATGAACGTCCGAGCAACTTGGCGCTCCTTGGCTCGGGGAGACTCCGGAAGAAGATCCAACACGATCATACTTTTCCTACAAATAGACAATTTTTTCCAATAGTTATTTGTTCCTCTAAATTTATTAGTAAGTATCCTATGCACTCCAGAAGAAAATTTTTACGGACTGTGATCCTGAAGAGGGACCATTGCAAGTATTTCCAACATCAATTTATTGTTGTGGTTACGAAAATAAGGCTACTAACCATAACGTTTTTTAATTAATCCAATTAATAGGTCGATTAATGCTATCTTTTTTTTAAACTTTACAGCACCCTCGCAATCCTCGGACACCCAGAGGAACTCAGACTCTTCAGATCATTTCCCCAGTGGTAGGATCACTCCACCGGCTACCAATCTCCCCAGGTTCAAAAAGTATGCGGTGACGGATTTCAATTTCTTAAAAGTAAGTCGATGCTCAAGCTTGTTGGTACATTTCGAATGGTCGTTAGTGGTTTTTAGCTACGACGCGACGGTCGTGTTTACCGCGACACGTGCGAGTCTCGAGCATCTGCCAAGGTCCCGGTTGAAAATTTCGCTGACGAAATACTTGAATTATCCATCGCTCGTTTGCATCGGATTATCTTTCTTCTATCCGAAAGTTGCACCAATAATGTCCAAAAACCTCCAAATAAATCTGAAACACCGAGACTGCTTAGATTTCTTTTCTTTCTGATCGATAGAAAATTAAATCCATTAAAGTAGGAGAAATTTTTTAGGGCTTTAATTTCTCTGTTTGAAGTGCTCCTTTGATATAGATTTCTATTTGTCGATATAATTTTCGGAAATTTATGAGCTGCCTGTAGCTCGCCGCTACGAAAGCCAACCCGGATCACGTGTGTACCTGCATCACGTGAACCCAGATTGATTCACGAGGTATTCTCGCAAAATGATCCAGACAATGAGGCGTGGACATTCGGTCTTTGAGTTTACGATTGGTCCAACGCGGTCAGAATGCCAAAAACTATACTATGTCTTGTTGAAAGTAAACAATCTGCTGTCCCACATCTAAAATTCGTGTATAGGCTGGTCTAAAATGTTGAAAAAATCATTTGCAAAGGCAACAAGTTTTTGGGATTCGGTAGTCATTTGTCAATGGGCAAAATAGGGGAGAATGTTTAAACACGGACTCGATTTTGCAGAGGCCCCGTACGCAAATAGACCCACCTGAATTAGCAGCAAGCAACGCATTATTTTTAACGGGCCGAAGTTACCGTCACGTGCGGCACTCTCACTTTAGACGCGTGAACTTTCCACCGTGTGCCGTTTTCTCCCTTTCAGACCTGGATTTCCACCTGGTAACAAAACCTTGCCTCACTTTTGAGAACAACCGTTGCTTTCAAACAGTAGTTACTTAATTGCTCCATATGGATCTTAACTTTTCCATATTTAATCCACAGTTAGGTTTTCTCTGATAATAATAATCAATGAACCCGCAGTGGAGTATGGAAAACCCGAGGAACTTGAAAATAAAAATTTAGATTCTTTAAACCTAGCTTTTAAAACTATTTCTTTTTGTTATTATTATTAAGCATTATTATTAATTTTAAACAACTTTAATTGAAAAACCAGGTGCCTTGATAAATGTTATTTTTCTTCAGGTCCTTGGAAAAGGCAGTTTTGGCAAGGTGCTACTAGCCGAGCTTCAAGGTACCGAGTGTGTGTACGCAGTAAAATGTCTGAAGAAGGACGTAGTCCTTGAGGACGACGATGTGGAGTGTACTCTGATCGAGAGGAAGGTCCTAACTCTAGCCACGAGGCACCCGTACCTCTGTCACCTGTTCTGCACCTTCCAGACTGACTCCCATTTGTTCTTTGTGATGGAGTACTTGAATGGCGGCGATCTGATGTTTCACATTCAGAAATCAGGTCGTTTTTCCGAGCCAAGGGCTCGATTCTACGCAGCAGAGATCTGGTCCGGCTTGAACTTCTTACATAAGAAAGGAATAGTGTACAGAGACTTGAAATTGGACAATGTACTACTAGATTTCGAGGGGCATATTAGGATAGCTGATTTTGGCATGTGCAAGCTACAAATCTTTCTCGACAGAACCGCCGACACCTTCTGTGGCACGCCTGATTACATGGCTCCCGAGGTAAAAAAATGTATAGGATTAAAATTAAACACATTTTTTAGGGATAAAAAATAAGTAAGAAACTTTTTTCATTTCTTTCAGCCAAGAGCTAATTAATTTTAAACAGGCTGTTTAATTCAATGTTAATTAATGCACGTTTCAAAGTGCTGAAGTTCCAAAATAAGTCACTAAAAGCGACGCTCAAAGTGTCGCGATTCGTTTGTCTCTTTCGGTTAACCGGCCGGTCGTTTCCGCATTGCAGATCATAAAGGGACTGAAATACAATCAGGCGGTGGACTGGTGGTCGTACGGCGTGCTTCTGTACGAGATGCTCACGGGACAGTCGCCATTCTCCGGCTGCGACGAGGACGAGCTATTTTGGAGTATATGCAACGAAAGACCGTTCATACCTCGTTACCTGAGCCAAGATTCTACCGATATGTTGGTCGCCCTTCTGGAAAAGGACGCCGGGAAGAGGCTGCCCGGTCACGAGATCGCGATGCACTCCTTCTTCCAAGTAATTAATTCCTTAAAATAAATCTATAGTCTGATCAAAAACTTCTTTTACGAGATCCAGGCTCTAAAATAAATAATATATTCATTTTTGCAGTCATTACCATGGGACAGATTAGAAAGGAGGCAATTGGAACCACCCTTTAAGCCAGCCCTGGACCATACTTTGGATACAAAGTACTTCGACACAGCATTCACTGCTGAGAGACCACGACTGACGCCTGTGCCTGAACAGATTCTCTCCTCCATGGACCAGGGCGTCTTCCGTGGATTCTCCTATACGAATCCAAACGCAACAGACTGAACAAACTATCAGAGGCATGTTCACACGTTGACGATGTTCAACGTTGCGTTCTTGTCTTATGGTGTTAATAGTCCTGAAGATCGTCTGAGAGCTAATCTAAAAGGGAAGAAGTGGTAGTTACTCTCGTTTCTTAGAAAACGATGGAAACTAGGTGCTACCTTGGAGTCTACCAGGACAGATGATTGACTGAGACTCGATGAAGTCATTGAGGACAACGACATTCGTCGTAGGAGAAGCTCTATGAGCGGTTCTACCAAGAGTCAATGTTCCTGAATCGCTTTCGGCGATAAATGTTAGGTTTTTATAACTTAGAGGCTGCGTTGCGTCGACAGAATACTTAGATTAGCCTTTCCTTCAAACGTATGCGGGATTCCGATGCTTAGAGACTCGAGCTTAAATCGAGGGAAACGCGATTCGTGCACCTTGACCCTCTGTCTTTTTTTCTTAAAGCGTTTTTCCTAAAAAAAAAAAAAAAAGAGAAAAGAAAAGAAATATATGGTGGAATGAAAGTTCTATTAACAAAGGTTACAAGGATGTTTCAAATAAAAGAATGGACAACGTATCTTGGGCTGCAATTAATATAACGAGTACCAGAATGTTTTGGAGAAAAGGTAGCACGATCAGAGAACCGGAAGGCGCTTGTAGACCTGTAATTGCACCGCGTTCCCGCGTTTATTCTAAACGTCTAGCGTTACACCGCGGTCAGGTTATTAATACTCCAAGTGGCTCATTATTTTGGCCACGATAGATACTGTCTCGAGCGTCTTCCACCCACAAACAGCTCCACACGCTCTTTCTGCCTTCCTTCTGCTCGTTTTTCCCAAAAGGACCACGTCTTCTCTCCATTTGCCTACTTTCTCCTTCCTTTGCTTCATTTTCTTTCGTTCATTCTACACCTTTCATGTCTTTTCCTCTTTCTTCCATTTTTCCTCGACTCTTCTTTTTTTCTATTTCCATCCTGTCCACCGTCCACACCTCTCCCTCTTTTCTAACCGTTTTCTCGCGCTTCTCCTCGCTCTTCAGGTCGCACATTTGGCTGCGTGCTGACTGTACGCTAACTTTAGCGCGCCGTGGAATTGGCAAAGCACCACGGTTCGCCAACGAAGTCGAGACGTATCGAAGAAGACTCCAGGACATCCTCCAAGTGGATTTCTGGAATATTGACAATTATTTTCTTGGCTTTAATTTAATTCAAAAGTTAGACAGAGGTTAATACAAAAAGGCATGGAAAAAAGGCAGAAGCTAATGGACCAATTAGTTGGCTAATTGATCTAATTAAACCATTCCGACACAGATGGCCGATTAAGGGGTCGCACCTAACAATTAATTATACTCCAAAGAGCGTGGACGTTGCGATCTTCAATTGGAATCTGAAATAAATTCTGGATCGTTCCTATTTTCAAATTTCTTACTAAATAAATATCTATTAAAGGAAAAATATTTAAATCACCGTTAAATTATCAATTTATGGTCATCAGTTTGTCGAATCGGTTTAAAATTAATGAAGACTCGGATGTAGATTATGTGGAAACGAAAGGACGATGAAAGGTGCATGCACGAGTTCCGCGAAGAAGAGATCGAATCAGCTGAGAGGATGGGGGCGAATCGAGAGGCTAAGCAACTCGAGAAATTGAAACGAGGAGAGATTTAAAGAGAAGAGAGACGCCGCACCGTAGGAAGAGACCGCAAAAACCAACAGGCCAAGAGGATCGGTCAATGGACCCTGAATCCGCGGCTTCTTGCTCTCCTCTCTTTAACCGGCTATTATAAACAGATTGTTTCAGAAGTAACGTTATAAACATTTTTCTTTTTTTTTTTTTTTACTTTACGCCAACGCAGTTTTCAGGCTCTCATAGCTGTCTGTAGCTTCGTTTATTTAACGAATATTGTTAACGATAAACTATAGCGATTTCTAGTACTTTGATAAGTATTTCGTGATTTAAAAACACTTGATGACGTTTTGTATAAAATTAATACCAAGGAGAACTGTGTTTTCTGTTTCATTTCTATACCTACACAAATTCCATACTCCTAAAAATCATTCGGTATGCCAAACAAGACCCGAAACCATAAATTATCCAAAATATAATCGGAACGCTGATTGGATCATCAAAGCACCGCGTAAAAGGCTTCTACGTAGCAACGATTTCGTTCAACGTTGTGGATATCGGTAACTAAAAATAAGAGAAGATCCCGCCCGTGAAATCGGGGCGGGATACTCGCTTCGAACGCGTGCGGCAAAGAATCAAGAGGGAAGAGTGGTTTTACGACGTTCGAAGGAACACGGAGGCTCGAAATCGAAGCTTTTAACGAGAAGTGCAGACTTATTTGACGGTGCAACGTCTGCGGGACGTCCACAGGGCCGCACACGCTCTCTCCCTATATCTTTCTCTCTCGCCCCTATAAATAGACTCGACGCTACCGCGATTGCGGCCCTACATCGTGCGGCTATTTTCGACAGGCATTGCCACTCGTTACAGTTCTCTGTAAGCCCGCTCCACGACAAGTTTCCATCGGCGACGGCTTCTCGGATTCACGAACAAAGACACCGACGCGCTGTTTACGCCGCGAGCAACAAGAATTCGCCGATAGCAGCGGTTTCTCGGCGACCTGCTGCTCCTACGGGTCCTCCCGATTCTTGCGAAAAAGTTTGTCTATCCTACAATGAATATTTATCGTGTTTCAGTGCGTACATAATCGGTGAATGATCGAAGTGAGACGAAGTGTGATAGTTTTAACGCGATACCCGGTGAAAGGTCGGAGATTTTCGTGGAAAGATCTGAATCTAACAGCCAATTGGCACTCTGCTCAACTACCAGTCCGTGCAAAAGATCCAGATGAACAGCTAGCGTCTTCATCTATTCCGGATTATAATCAGATCGCCTCTAACAGAATGTTTAACAAGAAGCCGTAGATCAGAATTCTGTTAACATTTTTTCAGCGATGGTAATGGTTACTCGGAACGGAAACAGCATCGGTGCTACATAGAATACCCCAAAGACAGACTGCCGAGGATGTTCAGCTCGCTAAGATTGACTACCATGCGCTCGCATAAGAACCGTGCTCGGCCAGGAAGCGTGGCCACGTCCGCCAGTTCCGATTCAGCTAGGGCTGATGAAATTTCGCCTCAACCTTACCATCCACACAGTTTCTTACTTCTGGACGATCAGGATAGTCCTGTGTCTACACCTTCTAGTGTTTCTTCCAAGGTCGCTCAGGTCAGAGTCGAACGCGAAGGTGGAAGTCTAGGAGTTACTCTCAGAGGAGGAGTTTCGAGGGCTCTGGTGGTCACTGGGGTAAAATCTGATGGACCTGCGGCAAAAGAAGGAAGAGTCAGGCCTGGAGACAGGTTATTGGCTGTGGATGATACTGAATTGAGGGGTCTGACCTTGGCAGAGGCTCAGAGAGCGCTCAGGAGGAGCTCCGATGCTCCCGTAGCGTCTTTGACCATTGAATACGATGTTGCTAATATGGAGGAAGCCAGGGCCGCCACTTCCGGTCCCCTGCTGGTACAATTAGAACGTGGAATCTCAGGTTATTTATTTTACAGGCTTAAATTTAGGTTCTCCCTTAAATAATTAATTATTAATATTCATTATTGTAGGAGAGTTAGGTCTGACGGTCAGAGAAACGTCAAACGGAGTCTACATTGAGAGTTTAAGACCAGCAAGCACGGCAGACCGTTGTGGAGCCCTGCAGCCCGGAGACAAACTCTTAGCAGTGGACGAAACTCCCGTTCAGGACGCCGTGTCGGCTGCAAAATTACTCAGGAACAACTTTGACTCTCGTATAGCCAGACTGCAGATTTTACCCAGGCCCCCTAGTGCCTCTCAGAGGACCGTGAAGAGAAGAGCACAGCCACAAGCACAGCAGACATCCAGTCAGACTTTACAAACGAAGGAAAGTTTGACTGTGGTCCTCAGACCTGATCACAAAGGGTTCGGCCTGGCTTTAAAGCCTGCAGAAGATCGTATGAATTATGTTGTTAGTCTGTTGGAGGCTGGGGGCCCAGCTGAACGCAGCGGAGTTCTCCTGCCCGGAGATAAAGTGCTTGCTATTAATCGTAGAATTCTCAGAGATCTCCAGCCAGCTGAGGTGACTGGCATCTTGGAAACTTCTCAAGTGGTGAGTGTAATAATTGGCATAATTGCTTTATGAAGAAATTACACGGTCCCCCATTTCATTATTCTCATTTGTTAAGCTCCTAGTAATTTTAATCTCCATTATGTGGTCATTAGAGCTATGTAAAGATCAAAATTAGACTCATCCTATCCTTCGTTTAATTTATCTTTCGCTATCTTCTAGCAATTGTAATCTTAATTTTTTGATCACCAGAATAGTGGTACCTTGGGAAGGTAAAAATAATTTTTTTTTCTTTCAAAGATTGAACTGGTGATGGAGTACAAGGTTGGTGGACCGGTTGTACCTAGTTCAGGAGTGTTCACAGTGCGAGTAGCGAGACCCATAGGCGGTCAACCAGACGTAGGTCTCACAGTGAACGAGGATCTGATCATTACCGAGGTTCGAAAGGGTTCTCTGGCATACAGAACTGGTAGCCTAGCTCCAGGAGACCGATTACTGGCCATAGATGGACAAAAACTAGATCCTGGCGACCTCAGACAAGCCGCACAACTGTTACATCGGCCAGGAAGCTCGGTAATCGCTCTGACCGTGAGGAAACCAGACCCTTCCTCGGAAAATAGGTAACTATGTGACTTAGAGACACGATAGACCTCTTTCTAACCTTTCAGCACTTTATAATCTCTTCTGAAGTAATAAAAATTGAAACATTATAAGAGACCGGTAAAAAAATAATTAATAAAGAAAGTAGAAAATGAAGGAGTACTGATTTTATAGAGAATATTGCAAGGAATCCAGCATAGGAAGCGACACGGTGCAGCAATATTCCACAGGAATCTTGCGACCAGCTAGGGAGAGTCTGCCAAGCGTGGACAGTGCAGTGGATTCTTGGGGAGAGTTGGGAGAGAGCAGTGGTACGGGTCCGGAGATTCTAAGGCTTTGGGAAACGGCTTCCGTAGACAGTGGACAACTGGATCTACCTATGCCTCCTTATCCTGGGTAAAAAGAAGCGTAGAAACAACTGTAGAACTTGGAAAATCTTTTTTCTGTTCTTTTATGAAATTATTTTCAATTTAAGAACAATTGTAAAAATAATTATATTTTATTTTAATCTTTTCCCGTCCCAAGGCCACAAGAATGCAGCAGCCCGGACAGACCTCAACAGATAGTCCATGTTTCTCTGCACAAGGATCCAGTTTACGAAGACTTTGGATTCTCCGTGTCCGATGGCCTGTACGAACGTGGAGTTTACATAAACCGTCTTCGACCCGGAGGTCCTTGTGACGGCGTCTTGAAGCCTTACGACAGAATTCTACGAGTAAACGAGGCCAGCACGGAAGACTGTGATTGTTGCTTGGCTGTTCCACTGATCGCTGCGGCTGGCCCACGTCTAGACCTCACTATAGCCCGACCGATGTCTCCTCCTAACATCATAAAGGCTCTGTAGAGAGAGAATCAAAATGTCGAAGCAGTGTAATATGGAAAGTGTTGATGGACATATCTGGTATATTTTTGTACACACCTGTATTTTATTTATAAAAATAAATGTATAGATTGCTTTTAGCTAGAACATCTTCTCTTGCACACAGTTCACGCACATCGCATCCAAGTACACGCTCGTAGAACGTCAACGCGACACGTGTTTAACCCTCTACGAATTATTTCTATACTTCCTAGTAAGAGGTATAACTGCTGGAACTAATATAGTAAGACACTTGAGATCTATGCGGTTCTGGTCTAGTGGCTGTAATTAGAGAATCTAAATAAAGCTAGCACCCAAGAAGAATCAGTCCAGGTTTCTACAGTTTTTAAGGCCTCACTGTACTCGTTCCGTCAATTATACATTCAGAATTCACAAATTAATACAAACGAGTGATAAAAAAAAGTGTTGTTTCGGTGGTACCAGTCCATGTAAATATATATCTTCCAGGAGTATTATTCACAGGAATTTTCATAGAGGGTTAAATTATTCTAACAACTTAAGGAGCTGATGAAATTGAATCGCGACAACTGAGCTAATAGCTGGAAGAAGGTATTCAATTTAAAACCTAATCAATACTATAAGAACGCAGCTCGATATCAATTGAATACGGCTCAGACCGGATTTCTATCTATTCGCCATTGTTTTCAAGATACACGTGGGAATGTAATCGATCTTGAACGCTAATTGACCCTGCAATCAGCCGTGAACGCCAACGATTTCGCGAATCTTACAGTCTTACCTTGCCAGCAGGTTTATTTTCCCATGAGAAGCAAGATAAAAATAATCTTTAAATTAAAATGAACAATAAAAAAATGATCAACCGAATCCGAGTACTGGGCGAATTACATCATTGTGCAGATTAATATTAATAAAAATATATATATATATATATAAATACTTTTATCATCGTACGAGTTTTGAGCCGTGCACATCGTTCTACTTAGCAGGTTGCTTTTCGCCTTTATTCCTAGTTGTTCACCATGATTGAAACGCTATGCACCGACCGAGAAAACTCATATGAACTTGTCAAGTGTTAAACAAATCTAACAATTCGGACTAGACGGCGAACAACTGCTGCTTCTTTTCAGACCAACCGTTTACCATAAAGGAACTACTACTGTTGCCGTTACGGTTCTTATCGTAATACTTGGGAAGCACTGTCCGATTATCTTTCTTCGTTCTTTGATCGTATTTGGCCTTGTTGTAACACAGCACACCAAGGATGGCCAACGTCATTCCAAAGATATTCAACCATGTCACTGGATTTCCGAGCACGAACAAAGTTACCGCGATTACAAATATACGCTTACTCGCGCTGGCCACTGCGTAAGTTAAAGGAGTGACGATGGATAGTACCGAAAAAGCGATTATGTTCTGGAGCCAGTTCAGCACACCATCCAGGAATAACAAGCCTATTATATAGTAACTTATATCGACAGGTTCACCAATGATCGGATCGTGTAGCAACCTTCTCAGATCATACAATAACCATACAGGGGAGAATAGTATCAGTGCCAAACGGCCCAAGATGAGCAGAAGCCTCAAGTGATGTATTCCTGTATCGTGCAGCACCTGGAAATAAATGTATCACTGAATATCACGCATTTATGGATATAAGATAAGTTTCAAGACCGGGGGTAAGTACCTTCTTGGAATAAATATTTTGTAATGAAAATGCCATGGTAGATGCTAAGGCACTCAATAAGCCAATCATGTTGAAGCTGAGTTCTGTGAGCGTGGCAACAGCCACGCCTATGACAATTGGAACTAAGCTAAGATATACCTTCCAGGTTTGCTTTTCCTTCAATATGATTCTTGAGAGGAACACCGTAAAGAAGGGCATTGTAGCCTTCACTGGGACAGAGCCAAAATTCAGTTAACATATCAGACTTATAAAACTAAAAATAGATAATATATTTATAAAAATTGTTTTTTAAATATGCGATTGAACATTTTTGCAATAATCGAAAGAAATGGATACCATCCTCGTACTACGTACAAAGCTTATTTTTAATTCCCCTCGTTACCGAATTAGTTATTGTTAATTCACATTATCGGATAAAAGTAATTTGAAATGCGTAAAACTCGGCTATCAAAATATCTCTTTCTAATCAGTGAATAGATATATAATTACACAATAATTGAAATTTTCTAATCTTATCATCATTGTCGTAGTATTTAGCATTAACAGATAGCGTATGTCGTGCAACATAGCTCTCCCGCGTTTAGGCGCGAAGGACGACGCGATGTATTTTTAAAGCTGGATACGCGTGCGGAACACGTGACTGTCAAAATAATATCTCATACCAGTATGAGCATACGAGACGGGCACTTTCCAAATGCTGACGTGGCTGAATACGTTCGCCAGAAATTTTCCGAGGGCGAGCGGCACGATCAGTCGCATATAGTATCCGCAAGGAATGTCGCTCGAATACTTTCTCACGCCCCATAAATTGAAAAAGGGGCCTGAATAAACAGTGATCGAGGTTAACTGAACCATGGTCACTGTCAACGGATAAGGAAACTCCGAGAGCAGCATCTTGCCCACCACATTGCTGCTGCTCGAGATCCCGTACCAGAGTAGGCACAAGACCAATATGGTGACCAGTTCGCGGTTATTTCGGCGATCGTTCATGACTGCGCGAACGAGCCTTCTTTAAAAATCTTGTGCGTCCTCACTCCATACGTGTACACGGTCGGTTCACAGGATATTCCCGACTAATCGGTACTTGCGGCCACTGCCACGGAATTCAAGCACAGCTAGCATTTCTCTCTCCCTCTCCTAATAAGCTCTCCCTCTCTCTTTGCGCAACATTACGGTAACACGTGGCGCACGCTTCAAACACAGATTAACATTTTCAAGCGACGTTTACTTATATGTCTCGATCGAATTCATCTTCACGAAACATTCAGCCTTTCGATACCTATCGAACAGAAAAGTTATCGTAACGTATCGTCAAGTAATGATCGTAATGCAACTTACAATAAGTTGGTAGATGTTAATTCTAGATTTTCTAGTTAATAAAATATACACCAGTACTCATATATCCGAATTCTATTTATTTCAATGTCGGATTTACTGAACTTTTGCCGACTTATAATTGTCCAAATTACTGCCAACAATATGAATTTTTACAATTTGGCTTATCCAAATGTGAATTCCGATTGCTTAAATGAAAGATATAGATAGCCTGAAAAATCAGTAAGCTCGTACATGATGTGTTTGGATAAATATTGTTCTACTTCCAATACCATTGATAAAATGATAAAATTTCCCTTCAGTGGTACCAATAGCAATGACACACAATTCCTATTCTCTGCTGAACATCGCGAATCGTTTAAAGATATTTGTATTCTCGGTAAAGAAACGAAAAATCTATTAATAATTAGCTTCGAAATATAATAAAAACATATACTTCAATATAATGTTAATAAGCGACGAAGTTTACTAGTTATCTTACATCTTTATTGCGTTCTATTTTTTCTAATTTATTGCGAAATCATAAAGCGTTTCCTTCATTTAGGATCGTCTATTTTTCTTCAAAAGTTAGATTTTTAGTAATTACATCGATTTTTCGTTTCCGAAGAGATCCCAATAACAACAAAAAATAGGACAAAAGGTAGTTTTCTTCGGTATTGAGGATAAAACGAAGTTTTCGAAACTTAAAGTAGGTGGCAGTGAATCTCGTTGGAGGGATGTCCCGATTTGTATAGAGCGTATGATTCCAGTTCCGTATTTCTAAAATTGTATTGTGACTAATTTGTTAAGTGAAGATCAATTTTAACAGTAGAAAATAAGTTTTATTTTACATACACGACCTCCTATTTGAACAAGGCAAATAACAGTGCACTGCTTATCTGTATGTAGGTTATGTGTAAATTGTTTTAAGCGGTGCTTCTATAAACTTCGCGATTTTTCTTTTATTTCATAACGTAGAATTCCACAACCCATCAAAATTCTGCAACAGAGTTGCACCTAAATGGATCACCTGGTTGCACCGCCTTCAAAAAAGTATCGTAGAGTGAAAGACATTGATATTCCCGTGATAGAATGCAAACGGGAGTTCACTTTACCGCACAAATTCCCGAGCATGATAAAGTCTTTACCGCTCAAAGATCAGAGCGCAATCACCATTGCTAATTCAAAATTACCTAGTAATTTGAACGGGCTGAAGAATAAAACAGTAATAATTACAAATGATATGAGAAACTTAAGGCTAAAGACTCAAGATGGTAAAGATTTGGGAGAAATTAAAATGCAATATTTGGCTAAAAGGAATAAAATAAATACTCAAAAAATTACCTACACCGAACAGACTGTGGATCGTAAGAAAAATAATCTTGGGAATATTATTATTACTCAAGCAAATAATGTCAATAGAGTATGGAGCTCGTTAGGATCACAGCCTGATGTTGGACCACAGAATCATCCTATAGGTTCAAAATTAATCGTGAAGTCTGTTACTCCTAGCAAATCGTCGGAGATTAATCGTACAAAATCACCTGAAACACAAGACAAAAATAAGAATGTACCTCAGAATTATGTTTTAGCAAAAATAATTAAAGTGAACGAAAGTAATGAAACATCAATATTGAACAAAGAAAAACATCGATTGTTATGTAATGCTACAGTTCTTTCGAAAACTGTAACGCCAAAAGATGATAATTTAGTAATGACAAATGAAAAGAATAACAAAAATTGCTTCATAAAAAAGGATACNCCAATACCATTGATAAAATGATAAAATTTCCCTTCAGTGGTACCAATAGCAATGACACACAATTCCTATTCTCTGCTGAACATCGCGAATCGTTTAAAGATATTTGTATTCTCGGTAAAGAAACGAAAAATCTATTAATAATTAGCTTCGAAATATAATAAAAACATATACTTCAATATAATGTTAATAAGCGACGAAGTTTACTAGTTATCTTACATCTTTATTGCGTTCTATTTTTTCTAATTTATTGCGAAATCATAAAGCGTTTCCTTCATTTAGGATCGTCTATTTTTCTTCAAAAGTTAGATTTTTAGTAATTACATCGATTTTTCGTTTCCGAAGAGATCCCAATAACAACAAAAAATAGGACAAAAGGTAGTTTTCTTCGGTATTGAGGATAAAACGAAGTTTTCGAAACTTAAAGTAGGTGGCAGTGAATCTCGTTGGAGGGATGTCCCGATTTGTATAGAGCGTATGATTCCAGTTCCGTATTTCTAAAATTGTATTGCGACTAATTTGTTAAGTGAAGATCAATTTTAACAGTAGAAAATAAGTTTTATTTTACATACACGACCTCCTATTTGAACAAGGCAAATAACAGTGCACTGCTTATCTGTATGTAGGTTATGTGTAAATTGTTTTAAGCGGTGCTTCTATAAACTTCGCGATTTTTCTTTTATTTCATAACGTAGAATTCCACAACCCATCAAAATTCTGCAACAGAGTTGCACCTAAATGGATCACCTGGTTGCACCGCCTTCAAAAAAGTATCGTAGAGTGAAAGACATTGATATTCCCGTGATAGAATGCAAACGGGAGTTCACTTTACCGCACAAATTCCCGAGCATGATAAAGTCTTTACCGCTCAAAGATCAGAGCGCAATCACCATTGCTAATTCAAAATTACCTAGTAATTTGAACGGGCTGAAGAATAAAACAGTAATAATTACAAATGATATGAGAAACTTAAGGCTAAAGACTCAAGATGGTAAAGATTTGGGAGAAATTAAAATGCAATATTTGGCTAAAAGGAATAAAATAAATACTCAAAAAATTACCTACACCGAACAGACTGTGGATCGTAAGAAAAATAATCTTGGGAATATTATTATTACTCAAGCAAATAATGTCAATAGAGTATGGAGCTCGTTAGGATCACAGCCTGATGTTGGACCACAGAATCATCCTATAGGTTCAAAATTAATCGTGAAGTCTGTTACTCCTAGCAAATCGTCGGAGATTAATCGTACAAAATCACCTGAAACACAAGACAAAAATAAGAATGTACCTCAGAATTATGTTTTAGCAAAAATAATTAAAGTGAACGAAAGTAATGAAACATCAATATTGAACAAAGAAAAACATCGATTGTTATGTAATGCTACAGTTCTTTCGAAAACTGTAACGCCAAAAGATGATAATTTAGTAATGACAAATGAAAAGAATAACAAAAATTGCTTCATAAAAAAGGATACCTTTAACAATGAGGAAAAACGTATAATAAATGGGACAGCAACAGAACCAGAAATTTCAAAAAGAACAAACGTATCGAACGTTAAAAATTCAAAAACTCAGTTAGCAAAATCAAAGTTTCCTATAGTGAGATGCGAGAAGTTAGCAATCTGTAAAAACAAAGTTAATGTTAATACAGTCGGTGCATCTTCTGCAAAAACAAACAAAAAAAAACGATGTTCAAATTCAGATATTTGTAGTAGTATGCCAGGAAAGACTGATGAATTAAATAAAAATGTATGTAGTACCAAGTTCAAAGAAAATAAAAGGTGTGATGTACATATTGTAAATGAAGGAAAAAATTTTGCACAGAAGAAACTTAACGATAGAATTGATGACGATGAAAATGATGTTGTAATTATATGTGAGAAAAATTCAATTAGTGATAAATATTCTAATAATGTACAGGAAAATAATTGTATTTCAGTACCTGTGAACAATGAAATTGTAGATAATAAATACCAAAGTGTACATACAAAGATGTCTAATGAGCTAGATCCTTGTGAAAGAAATAATAGTGTTACACCGTGTAAAAAGATTACAGATGACGAAAAAGAAACAAAAATATCAAAGTGTTTAGATGTAATTAAAGAAGCATTGACCAGTGTGAAAGACGAACAGCTTAGAGCTAAAGCTTTATATGCTCTTGCAGAGTGCGGAATAAGTAAAGCAAAACAACTTCCAATTATTCCTCCTGAGCAATTAAAAACAGTCCATGACTCTCAGATCCAAACTGAAGTGTTTGGACTTCTAGATAGGGAAAGTTTTGTATTGGTAAAAGAAGACTCGCCTACTCTAGAAAGAATAAAGCAAACAAAGCATTCGATCGTTTGTTTTTCTCCTATCACACAAGAAATTCAAACACAAACTGAAATGCAAGTACAATCCAAGACCAAATTAAATTATTCTATTGACAACATGGATCTTTGTTCAATGTATCCCCCAGTGCCTATGCTAGATGGATTGGACTTTGATTCTGATGGCTATTTGATTGATTACTTAAATGACAAACCAAATGCGAATAAAGTAAAAAATATATTATCAACGCCGCATGCTTTATGCAAAAAAGTTGCGATACGATTAGAAAAGGATTATGAAGAAATGCAACATTGGGATGATAATGGAATGTTGAATATACATCGAGCAGTAGTGAATGATCAACTGCAGGAAGTGCAAAGACTGATATTAATATTAGAAGCTTCAAAAACCAACATTGATATATCGACAGATGATGGAATGGTAAATTCATACTTATTCGTTATATAAAATGTAGAAAAAAAAAAGGAATAAATTTCAAAGAAATTACGATATCTTTACAGACAAGTTTGGAGCTAGCAATTAAGTTCAATGCTTCTAAAAGCATCATAAAGGTGTTACTAGAAGCTGGAGCTAAGCCTATTTCATCAGAACTACTTCACGAATCCGCGATAATTCTAGCCAGCAAATTGTCATCTCCGTTTTTGCCATATCTTTTAAATTATGTAACAGAGAATAAACTACTCGACCAAGTAGATTCTACAGGTGGGCATTTAGAAACAACATATTAAAATTTATTCATAAATTGACCTCGTGTATCTGTGCTTTTAAGGATTTGCTCCTTTGCATTACTGTGCATTCAATGGCTATCTAGATGGAGTTAATGCACTGATAAAAGTCGGTGCGGAAGTAAATTTGAAGGATCATCGCTCAGGTAGAACACCGTTTTTCCATGCTCTCGAAAATAATCACGTGTTAATCGCTCAAAGGTTACTAGAAATTGGTGCTGTCGCAGACCTACCCAACTACTCCGGACAAACGGTTTTGAGCTTAGTAGATCAGACAAAGAGCCTTTCGTTAAAAGCTGCACTCAGACAAAAAGTGATTTAACTTTACCAGTATGATAAGTTTACTTCTCAACTCATTAATAATAATGGAAATATTATTAGTGCTATGAAACATCACATTAATTAGTCTTTTATTACTTATCATTATGATCATTCCAGTGTGTTCATCTGAAAATAAAAAGACTTTATTATGATTAACGTTCTAAAAGCATAATAAATGTATTTGATACAGTTATTTTGTAAAAATTTAGAAATTTATGGTAGTATAAATCGTTACTATCAGTTTGTAACAAAAAGGAAAAATTTCAAAGAAATCGTTAAGATTTCTTGTATATTGTTTTTTTAAGATATAATTATGGACAATTTAAATTTCATGAGCTGAAAGAAATTGTAAAATCTAATTACTGCAATAATTTATTTATTAAATTTTTCCTCAGATATGCAGTCTTGTTTAAGACTTAAAAAATAATTCCAAATATTCAATTGTCTATTATGTAATATTCATACATAATTACCTAACAACTGTTTTGTATTTTAAGAAAAGTAATATCCAGCAATAAACAAGTTATTTTCTATTATACAATGGTCGCATTTTTCTTTTTAATTCTTTTAGTGATTTTGATTTCCAACCCTACAAGTCTCCTCTATAGACATGTATATTATATATTTTTATGAATTAAATAAATTAAAATAAACTCTGATACTCGCTTTTTTCCCGTTCGATTTGAAATGATCATTATATTTAATATCCTAAGGGCTGATTTACAATGTAACAATGCTGCACTTTTCTTGCAGCGCAACCTGCAGGAGAAAAATTCAATTTAAATTCAAGCTAGCGCATCTTATGAATTTTCAAGTTTATGATTATGCACATAATACAAAATGTCCGTAAACTCATAAATGGAGCGTTCATTGTTTTGTAAAGGTTAAAATTGATTAATGTTGTTTAACGAACTTTAACGATTCTACCTTGTTCCCATGGATCTGGGAAGCAGACGGAAGAGTTCCGACAAGAGGTCAGTCTCTGTGAAGTTCCCGTTGCAGTTAAAACGTATTGCATCCTGTTACGACATACGAAACATTCTTTGCAATATTTTTTTGCAATACTGTAATCTTAATTGAAGTAAAATAAAAATTTTTTGAAAATTCTATCATAAACTTATGTACAGTTTATAACGTTGATTATAAAAAACAGCAATTTATTTATTTTATGCAGTTTCGATACAGATGACGATTCTGATTATGCTATGATAAAACGAATTAAAATGGAACCAGAAGCTATGTTGTCTCAAGAAGATGATATAATGGCTCAGTTGCAGCAAGAAAGTTCCGATTTAGAAGTGGAGCCTAGCTTCACATTGGAAGGTTCTACGAATGGAGAGGACTGCAATGAAGGCATCCTAATGCAACACATGGATATTAGAGAGCCTCTCTCTACTTTAAGAAATTTATTAGAACAAAGACTTGGAGTAGAATTAACAGACTATTCGTTTTGGCTACAAGATGCACAAATGGTAACTATTGTAACTAATTCATAAAATGATTTTATGTTTGATAATACATATGTCTTAATTTTTAATGTTTCTTTAGCTAGAGAGCCACAAAAATTTGGTCGATCAATGTGTACAGGGGGAAGGACTGGTTCAAGTAAATGTTCAAATAAAAGCAACGCAAAGAAGAATAAATATAGTGGATGTTTTAAAACCTGCAGAGGATTACATAGAACTAGCAGAAAATAATGGTACGTGTTAATAATTATTTCCTTATCAGCATTTTACGATGCCCCTAATACATAATATTGTTTACTGGTTAGCATCCACACCAGTTAATGAAGATAAACGAAATGTTATAAGATGGATGGTTGACCCACAGTACAAGAAAGAACAGGTATAATTTTTGGAAAATTAAACATCGAATTTGATGCTAACGAATTTGACTGTACACCTACATATATTATACAGGAACGGTTAAAAATTCCAGCCGACCCCAAAGAATGGACGCAAACGCACGTGAAACACTGGCTTCAGTGGGCAGTTAGACAATTTAACCTGGCCTCGGTGAGATTAGCCGATTGGAATATCACGGGTCAACAATTGTGCAATCTCACGTTGGAGGAATTTCAAGCTAAAGTACCTCTGGATCCAGGAGAAGTATTTTGGACCCATTTAGAATTGCTTCGAAAATGCAAGTTTGTCGGTACGTATACTTGTTACGAAATGGTATCAAATCATTAACAGATATTTAACTAATTTCATGAAACTTTATAGCTGTTGTACAAAAGGATCCTCCAGTGTCGCCTACGGAGAACAATGTGGACAAAACAATAAAAGTTCGCAACCAGAAGGTAACGAAACCGCGTCCAGTGGTGAATCAACAAACAAGAGTAGTCAGCGTGCCTTTGGAGAATATCGATTCTACGCCAATCACTATAGCGACTTCAAGTCGTTCGGTTAACAGCGGTCAAATACAATTGTGGCAATTTTTGCTAGAGCTGTTAACAGATCGCGAACACAGAGGCGCCATTCAATGGGTTGGGACCGAGGGGGAGTTCAAGCTGAATCAACCGGAAGCGGTGGCGCAACTTTGGGGTGCGCGTAAAAACAAACCGTCGATGAATTACGAGAAATTGAGCCGCGCATTGCGTTATTACTACGATGGAGACATGATCTCCAAAGTGCACGGAAAACGATTCGTGTATAAATTCGTGTGTGATTTAAAACAGGTCTTGGGTTATTCGGCGGCGGAGTTAAGCAGACTAGTGGAAGAAGGCAGAAGATATTTCTGATGAAATACTATTTTTATACGATCACAATTTTTATCACCGTACTTCCGGCACGTTTTGCATTGATCATTGTACATATTCAGCGGAGGATAAAAGAGAATATAGATTATTGTTCAGACAATCGAATTGTACATCGAAATACAGAGATTAATACAAATTATTTTATTTTTTTTTCTTTTCCTTTAATTAATAAATACACCCTTGTTATGAAACTATACACCGCCCATAATATTTGTTAAAGAACTTCAACAGAATTAGCAGAAATTATAATTCCTTAATGCATAATACTTAACATTCGGAGAAACTGAAATGCATCTACAGAAAATATTTCCAAGCATTTTAACGTGAATATATAATCATAGTTTTACAGATAATTTTTCCTTCCATTATAAAATATCTCGTATTACATTTGATTACAGTACTGAAACATTATATATTCACAGGGTAACTCCGTTAATTTTCAAAGATGTACCATGCGGTAGTGGATATTAGACCTTCGAACATCGAGTCTCTTTTTAATTTCCCTGCTTATAGAGCGTCAACGTTTCCGGCCGTTTTCTATCTCTGATGACTAGGACTGACTTTTGATCGGCAAAAGGCAGCACTCATCGCCAATACCAGAGAATCTAGCCTGTGAGATATCGGTCGCGACGTCACAAGTTAGGGTCTCAGGGGACCGGCGACGCGGCAGGCTTTACAATCAGCCCGCCCGCCATTGCCCTTTTTCTCTCGCTACTAATCGCACATACACGCATGCACCCATTCTTCCTCCACTTAAGAGGAGCCACCACCTTCTATGGCTTTCTATACTCTCCTCGTTATCTTACAATTATTTTATAGGTTTTAGAAGATGTATAATGACTTAGGATAGTGTCTATGGGTATTGCATCGCTCATAGTTGTATGTCTTCTTCAATCTTCTTTAACAAAGCTATCTTCGCACTGCACACACGCGATTACACGCGCACGCTTTGAAATAAAATTCGCGAATTCATTTTTATTAACTATTCGACTAGTGTTTTCTTGCAGATGTTGTTGAACGATGAAACGTTGCGGCGTCGACGACCGGGAAAGTTAGCAAGTTGTACAGTGGACTTCGTATCTCGCGAATTTCTATTCCCTACTATACAACCTACTACCTCACCCAGGCGTCGTCGCTGATATGGCTTTCCTCTTCGTGATTCTCCCCTTCATGGATACTATACAAAATATTAAGAATTTACGAATTCTTTTTGCATATTCTGCTAAACCTTGGAATACAAAACCAGTTCTGATTAAAGAGAACACTGGTTTAAGATTTGTGTTCCAAGGTTCACGCTTCGAATTCGTGAAAAGAATAGGTCATTGATAATTAATCGACCGTTAGACCGGAAGCGGTAGAACGATTTACCTCCTAATTGCGGCGGACAGTGCTCTTTTCTCATTCTCTCATCCACTATTTCATTCTTAATGCTTTCTCTCTCTCTCTCTCTCTCTCTCTTTTTCTCTCTCACACCCTCTTTCGTTCGATAGAGAAAATTACTTGGCAAGAAGTCTACGCGTTGATAACCAGAAGTGCGCGGGCTTTCAGGTGGGCAGAGGGGTGTGTGAAGGAAGAGGAGGAGGTTTCGACGAAAAGCTTAAATGCTGGCCTGACTACATGTACCGGTAGATAGGAGCTTGCGGTATACATATAAAAAAGCCCACAAGTTCGGATCTACGGGTTAGTATCATCAAGTATAGCTGCTAACGGCTATCACTGGATCATTCCACGCTGCGTTCTCGGTTTCCTTCTCCCTGCTCTTTTTCGTCCATTGGGAAATATACCAACTGCACCTGAAAATTAACGAAATTGGACTTAATCATAAAAAACAAATATATTATTTCTATTCCTTCGATACGTAAGACTAGTTTACCGTCAAACGGAAGAAAGGAGTACATAGTAAGAAACTCGTATTAACGAAGTTAAGGGACACGATCAAGTCGACGAGCTAACGAGTGAAATCGCTGCTCCCTTAATAGATTTAACGACCATGATTCTCGTCGGGAGTCAGCGAACGTCGGTAATTGTCAAACTCGTTGAACATTAATAAACTTAAGGATCGGCATGCGTATTTGAAATTTATTATTCAAAGGACATTATTCGTTGTATAAAATTTCTCATAACTCGACGGGCCTCAGGTTCGAGTTTCTCACGCATGTAGGTCCCCGGTTTGCCACGCCGTTGGCGGGTAGAGAGATCAGGAGGGCATAGAAAAAGAGGGCCGGGGCTATCCTACAAGAAACAAGACGAAGAAGAGGACGAAGAAGACCGAGAGAGGGAAGAAGAGCAAGAAGAATACGGGAGAGTAGGTAGAGAGTCCGGGCGTTGTAAAAATCCCCTGCCTGCTTTGCTCGTAGACAGTTGAATGGCCTCTGCAGTTCTCCTCGCGCAGCCCTAAGGGATGTTAAGCACCATTTCCAACTGACCGATTACGCTTTACGATCTGGACCCTGAAAGACGTGCGATAAATTAAAGAATACGTCGGAGCAACTGATTCATTCTAGTTAAGAACATTATGTACTTGGATATTTGATTCTAAAGATAATCCTTAGATCCAATATCCATGCACAGGATGGCGAAAAATGTTAATTTTACCTTGGCAATTAATTAAACACAAATTCACCCTGAATTTGAAATTCAAATCTCAAGCTTACAATTTTACTTTTTCAAAGCATGAGAGAACGAGAAGTTGAGATTATTTGTTGTGTACGGATCTTAAAGTCTGGAAGACGGCGATGGGCCTGGATGCAGGAGTAGTCGAGCGGGAATTGTGTACGCTACACGAAAAGCTGCACTCCTCCTTCGATTCCTCGGCAATCGCCTCCTCCCTAGTCTCCTCCTCCTATCACAGAAAACAGAAAAAGTGAACTTTTAGCAACTGGTAGTGGATCGTTGTACCCGTTTAACGCAGCAAATGATCAATGAAAACGTTTCCTTGCTAAGTTTTACATTTATCTTTCCTTAAAATCATCTTTAATTATTAAAAATGACTCCAATGGTACACCCTTAAAAAGAGATCTTAACTTAATCACCGCAGTTAATTTCAATCAATATTTCCTGGATCCTTCGGCCAGATTTTTTAATCTTTAACCAGAAACTCATAAGATCTAATATAATATAAAGCTAGTAGAAAGCTTACAAGCATGCCTGCCAATCATTGTTGGTTGGTACGACTGGAACAGCCGTAAAAGTAGCAGGAAAGATAAGAGGATCAGAGACCTCTTCTCGCTCGGTTTTTCTTCCTCGAGAGACAGAGAATAGAAAGCTCCAGGGGCAAAAGACCAGGAGGGGGTAAACTGAGGGAGGGAGGGAGGCAAAAGAAAGGAAGTTAAGTGAAGTAAAGAGAAAGGAAGAGAGAAGGGAACACACGGAGAAACGAAGTGGAATGGTCCCGGGGACGAGGAGGAGACGCGGGGGCAGAGACGTAATCACAGGGGCGTTGAATTAGGGAAGTATCGAAGGGAGTAGTGGGGAATCGAGGGGTTGGGGGGAAGAGTCGACGGTGGAGGACCGGGGTCACCGCCATATTATATTTAGCGAGACACAGCCGTGTGAATGAACTGCATATCCCAGGGACGAACGCACTCTACCAACGATATTTTTGAAATATTCTTCCGAATCGATGTTACCGGCCCTACACCGGTTTAATTCCTCCCCTATTGTTTTAGAGATTTCTGTTACAATGGCCACTTCGAGAGAATCCGTATACACTGTCCCGGACCAAGCAGTGGGCACAGTACCTTTTCATGATATTCTTCTGGAGGTGGCAGGCAGTATTTTCAGAAAGTAATCGAAACATTGTTGGGTCTCTTCTGTGTTGGTTTCGCAAGGGAACCAAGAACTTGAGGATTTGTAGTTTGTAAAATGGAACAGCTTTACAGATTGTCTTTATGAGAAGGAATAGTGGACTCTAGAAGGGAAATGTACTTCTTTGAGAATCGAATCTATGGATAGTATCAGAGGATAATAGTTGTGGTACCTGATGCACTTGAATGTTACTCCAAAAAGATGAAAAGGAAAAATGTCTTTGGGTTCTCCATTTACTCGCATGTTTTCCATTGATATCCATTCTCCACGTTTTCTGCCAAAATTGCAGTGGTCAATTATGGTTTTCAATAAGGGATTCCAATAATATCGGTGGGTTTGTTTGTTTGACACGCAGGCTCGGTTTTGAACGCGCGATCCTTTATTTCTCAATTCATGGAATGTAACGCTAGCCAGTGAACAATGAACGTTCACGGGAGCACGTCACGCGTGCACTTGCACACACATCCGTTTATCGAGCGGTCGCTTTTTAGAAACCGACAATTGACCATGGAAAAAGAAACTTCTATTCGCGAAACCTAAAAATAATTTTTAAATGAAAATTATAATAACCAACAAGTGGCTATAGGTATAATAATTTACTTCCGGTACAGTCTTTCGTTTCTCCGATTCCCTTACTCCTACAAGAGGGAAATTAATATTTGGTCCACGGTTCTTGCGAAGTTTTTAAAATATAGCTAAGGATCTCGCCAAACTTCTGCGTAACGTTAACTCGATGGTTTTCCAAGTCTTTAAACTTCCATTGATAAATTATTATTATTACACCAAGAAACATTTAGACTTGCCATTGAATTCAATACCATGTTCCATTTCGTTCATAAAGTTTAAGTTGTTTCAATTATAGGTTCAATCAGGATAGAGTAATACATGGGCGAAGAAAATCGAACATTGGTAGTAAATTACTGGCACAGAGTTAATTACAGAGGTCGACACGGATTCCTTTCCATTGTTGCCGGCAGCACATCGCCATGGTTACAGAAACGTAGCCACGGTAGAGATAGATTTCTCCGCGAACCGCAAGAAATCCGTGAAAAGAAAGGAGAAGAAGGGGCAGAGTGGAGGAAAAGAAGAGAAGAAGAAACGTCCCCATAGCAACACGTCGTGATCGGGCCTTGCTTGCATGTACATCCAGCCTGCATGTGCATTATACACACATATACAGACACACACGCGCGCACACCTGCAAATAATTATATCCCATACATAATCATGAACTTAAATAATCGAATAAATTGTACATAATCATTAAAATTAATTACCAAATTAAATATCATCAAAGAAAGGTGTCATTGCACTTTCTATGATGGAGGAAGTGGCACGCAGTAACCTTGAAAGACCAAAATCTTTTAACCAGACTGTAAGTCCAGTTATTACATCATTAATTAATATGAAGAGGAATCAGCGTCAGGTAAACTCTCAAGGAGATACGATACCTTCTAACGAGGCGAATACTGCAATATTTTGGCAAATGCATATGCAAGACTGTCTTAATAAATGTCACAACAGAGCAACAGAGCAACACATGGAACTTAATGGCAGTGCACAGCCAAAGAATAAAAATACCAACTGAGAAGCGATAATCGATTTAACCCGGCAAAAAGCGGATCGACCTTTCTTGCCCAGAACAGGTGGAACATCTTCTACATTTATCCTCCATCTTGAAACCGAACTGACATGACCCGACAACCCTGTGAAACATTATCTACCGTCAATTATATTATCGATAAAAATTAATTGTAACAGAAAACATATCCTGAATGTTATTCTAATAGCATAAAAAATATGAAACCTCATTTTTTGAACGAACACCCTTGTCTCGTCTTTTCATTTAAGAATAATATGGTGCCCAGGATTTTTTTTTTTTTTACAGCAATATCTAGTTCCCTTTTGCTTAAGGATCTTCTGGCTAACTAAGCAAACAAACGCAAGGAGATTCTCCCCGAAAGCATGGAAGAAACAAAGGGGAACGAGCGACGAAGAAAAGGCGGAGAGACATCGGCCCGGCGCATTTGAATATCCTGCGAGCTTGCATCGGCAGAGAACTGGTCAATCCTGTCCTACGGGAACGAGAGCCACGAACCAAGGAAAAAGGACCTGCCCGAAGGTGTATTCGCCTTCGGTTGCAGCACGACGAGCATCCAGCCGATCTGGACCAGCGGCCGATGCAACTGGACCGCCGTTATAATGCGCTACCTCGGCCTCTGCCCTGGCTACCATCTGCCTTTCCTGCGCTCGAATGCGTTCCCAGTGTCTTCGGCAAGCTCTTCAGCTTCTGATTACATCTTGGACGAAGAATGTGCAGGGTGTTTCATTAATAGTCGCTTGGTATTAGCAAATTTTTTTTTCACAAAGTTACAATTGCATAATTTTTCCGCCGTGTTTCGTCGATCCTAAGAAGAAAATGGAGGATGTACAAGACGTTTCATTATTGGTAGCGTCTCGATTTTACTGCTGACTTATACTCACAAGTCCTGAGCCTCCGTTCAATGCGTTAAGATACGTTTTAACGGAAAATAGAAAATACACAGGCTCTTTCATTTTCGATTGTTCCTTAGCTTCTCTACTGAATTATAATTACTCGTTTCAACGTGGAGATAGGATTCTGGCACATTCCTGCGTATCCCACAGAAACGTAGTAGAAGCAAATCAGGAAGTGGAAGTTCGAAACTTCTCAGAACTTCGACTGCGCTTCGATTCGACGAGGCAGTGTGTGTAAATTGCTCGAAAACTCGCATAACGTGGATAAAACCGAATGTTCACCGTCGAGCACGGGGAAGAGAGAACCGTGAAGAGAGGAAGAAGGACTGAATGAACCAAAAGGGGGAGGGGAGGGGCCCGGTTGGAGGGGAAGGAGGGGTGAGAAAGGGATAGAAAAAAGGGACACCACGGCTCGATTTAGTACTCCCATACGCCTATCTCCGCCCACCACATAGAGCAAACCGACCAATGACCGGCATGCGTTCTACTAGAGACCGGCTAGATCGAACGCAGGCTGCGTGCACTCTCTCCCTCTCCTCTTTTGGCTCACGAATTACGGGCCTGGATGGGTGTTCTGTATAGAATAGGTAGCTGGCCTCCTGAGGAGACACCGACAATCGGATCGGCTCGATATGTTGCTCTAGCTTTTGAATTTTTTCAAAATTGCCACGCTTTTCTCTTTAATTTTTCCTAATTCTCCAGATTTCTCTAGTATAATACAGAATCAACCTACAACAGGATAATAATTATGATGATTGTAGAACAGAACAAGTTTTTTTTTTATTAAGCATTTCGAAAAAGTTTGAGGTTTTAATAAAATATGATTTTGTTTCCAGTCAGGTCGGCTCGGTGATAGCAGACAGGCTGTTACTGAGCCAGATATTGAATCGTTCGATGCCAAGCATGTTTTCTTGCTTGAACCTATTGCTACAATTAAATGGTTCACGGGCAATCCCAGCTGACACACACCAGGATCCCAATTCGTATCCATTTACGTAACTTCGGCCTGACGCCAGATAAGATTACGCTTTATCGACGGAAAAATATCGCGACAAGTCAACAAAAAATCGCGTGGTTGAATCAACAAAAATAGAGCGAGCACGAGAAGATCCAGCTGTTTGCGTCGATGAGCGTTGATGGAAATGATGAGTCTGGGCTTATCAACTGATAACTTGCTATCTCTCGGTAGAAGTTACAAACACAATTCCAATTACATACAGAGAACATTTGTTTCCTTCTTTGTATTTTATTCTCAGCTTTAGAGATTTTTTCTTCCACGGGACAAATTTTTATTACCTTGAATTCTTGGCTAATTTTTTTTCTCAAAAGTACAATTCATTCTCGTTCCAAAATTATGAATTCTCGATTAATTGTGAAGTGTAACGGCCTTCCAAAGCTTCCTGCATAGAAGAGCAAAGATGATTCACGAGGGTATGAATCGCCAATTAATTTCAATTACCTGTGCTTAAGCCGTTAGCTAATTATCAATGGCCTTGAACGGTGTGTCGCGAATCAGTGGTAATTAACGCTCGGTCGGTACCTGCGAATATCTAGCGAGTCGCGTTAATTGCATCCAACTTGAACCCGCGGACCGTCAGCAGATGCAATGCGACACCGCGAGATTATGGTTCATTGTCAATGTCAGACGCCACCATGGCCACGCTGCAGAACTTCTTCGGCATCGCTGTTACACTCGGAAACGTTCCGCTGAAGTTTAAGTCAATTCTAACTAAATACAGCTTCTACGCTTGAAATATTTCTCGCTTCAGTTTATTAACCTTTCCAAATAATTTAAGGAAAACCTTGGCTCTAGCTTCTTCGGCGATTTTTATATTCTCTGGAGTAACATTTGTTGTATTTCTCAAAACATTTAAGATCCTTCGGTGTAAAGTATTTTTATCTAAGTGTTTTGCTAAAAATAATCGTAACACTGTGTCGGTGAGAATAACTCGGATAAAAAAAAAAAAAAAAAAAACTAGTTATCACTTGTTAATAACGGAAGAGACAGATACGAACCACGCGAGGATAAAACAATGGGCAAAGATGATACATCGTGAATCGTGAAACGAGTATCTACGAGTGAAACTTGTAAATCACACAACTCCCATTCCTAAAGAGAAAATGTAAGTATAGAATGGAATAATTAGATATGGAATTAACTAGAACCAGAAGAAGGTTCGAATAACTAAAAGTAATATTAAATAAATGCAAGCCTGCTTTTTTAAAAGATTAGCAGACGAGTGCAGCAGGCGTAAAGTGTTAGTATCAATTACACTGACCTAGCCAATAGCCGGTTAGATGAGGCTAGCCATGCGTGTGCCCGTGACGCGAGCAAATCGTGGCATTGCACGTTGCACCGATTGCAACGAGGCGTTGCACGCTGCGTGTCGCGCACGGGGCACACGCAAGCAAGGCACAAGGCTTGCGCCAGACAGTCTGTTGCACAACTTAGGTATTGATCTTGGCTGGATCTAGTTTCCGTTTCCGTCTTCTCTTCCCGGGGTTTTCACCGCTTGTTTCGACTTGATCCATGAAAACCTGCCAGCTGAACTATATCCTGCTCGTCCATAGAATCATAAAGAACTTATATTCCATAAAAAACCTCGAAAGAGAATTAAAAAACAATGGAAGCCATTGGGATGGCCGGGAAATCGATTATTCGACAACCATTACTTCTAGTTTGACTCGATCATCGTCAAACTTACTAGGTGATTTTAATCACGGCTAAGTTTCCTGCTTTCTCTTCGTTCTCTTAAGATCCAATTAATCGAACACGAAGCTCGTGCGTGCAGGTTCAATTAAAAGTGCTGCCTTTTCTGTACTCGAATCGATGGTTTCCATTTCCGGTTCGTGTTTTCCGTTCGCCACTCGTTTTTCGTTCGCGAACAATCGAGCTGCAACGTGGAGACCGCGGGAGTACATTGCACCGACGAGGTATTGATCTCGCTCGCGGATGTCTTTTTCGGCTCCCGTGTCCCCCTGTGCAAGCTTCCCTTTAAAACTTTCAATTCTCGATCCTTGCGCTGCCTTAGTGATAAAAATAAAATTTTTAAACATCCGACTTCTCGTCTCCGATAAAGCGCTACTCGCTTCACGGCTCAATTTGAAATCAATTAAGCGCGCTTCGTGAGCCTAACCTCGAAGACGTACAGCATCGCGTGTCCAGAGAGATCGAATATTAGTTCTCAGAAGAAACTAACTTACATTAGTCGCACGAACTGTCACGAGATTAGGGAGACAGTTAGAAGAGGAGAAAAAAAATACAAGAACCAGTCCAAGCCCGGAGCACTTTCCGCTGGCCTCTAATTTTCATCGACCGTGTTCTCTTTCGCTCGAAATAATCGTCGCCGATAAGTTATCGAAGCGCTAAAACGGCAATACGCTTCGAGTTCCAAGAGCGCAACGATAAATCTCCAATTCCCGCGCATTTATCAGTCTTCCAGCTTTCTATGTATTTCTTTTTTTCCCCTCTCGTTTTGCTGCGTCCAGAGCACGTTGATTCGATCGATCTACGCTGCCACGTGACGGGGGAAAAGAGAAAGAAAAAGGAAAAGGAGCGGAGGCGAGCATTGAGACCATTTGCAAACACGCCAACTGCATCACCACCACCACCACCCTAAAATAAATATGGAAAAATTGTATCTGCTGTAAACCACGAGTAATTTATGATTTATACCTTCCAAATATTTAATAGATTAAGATGTTCGTTCGTCAAATGTAAATTAGTTTTTATAAAAAAGAATAGTTATAGTATAGTTTACCTAGGGGTAAATTTAACTCTCTATCGTTCGAAAATGAGCGTTCTTGATCGTACAACCTGTGTCCAGTGCAAACCGCTCGGTTACAAGAGAAAAGCTTGGGAAAAATAAAAAAATAATCTTCTTTCAAAGGAAAATCATCGAAGAAAGATCCTAAACACAATAAATTTTCCTCGCTGTATATAATATCTACGACTCTAGCAACGTCACGATGTCTTCTTTGTTATCTCCTGTGTTACGATTTGCAACACAGTGGTGTGGCTCAAAGAATGTGTGTTGTTTCTAGAAACAAAGCAATGCCAATGCCCCTTGATATGGAAAACACGACACAATGGAATATCACAGCTACCTCGCTGACTATTTCCAGCCGTTCTCTTTATCGTTCGAAAGAGAAATTGAATTACGAATTGTCAACGCTTTCACGGTGGCCCTTGCGACGAATGACTTCGCCGTTTCCGGTCCGAGTATGCATTAACCTCTCAATTCTGCTGAAAATATTTGAAAAATTTCCTATAGAAAATTCAACGTGACACCTCGGTATTAAAAATTCATGAATTAAATTATCAACATAGAAGAGACGAGCTTTTTGTACCTCGAAAAACGTCAAACAGTTTTTATTTTGACACCATTTGCGACGGATATCGCTAGTTTAACCGTAACAACGGTCCCCTGGAGAAGGATCACAGTTTTTTTTCGACCATGATTACAAATTAAAGTCAATTGTAATTACATTTTCTTATCGGAATTACAGCTGAAAAATGAGAGATCCGATTTCGAGTTACGACAAAGGATTTTGGCGTCGGTGTACACGTATTTCTGTTAGAAATATCTTCGCCGCCTCGGACCTGTCAAAATGTGCGCATGCGTCAAAGGGGAAATGAAACAACAGAGAATGTCATTGACCCCGGCTGTATGTATCCAACGAGAGGTTAAGGTTAATTTTATCGTTCTATGATGAAAAATACTTCCTCTATCGATGCGGAATTCTATGGAAGCATCAAAGATCGCAGAAAGAGCATCGCTGATCCCCTCGTTGTTCACATAAATAACACAACCATGTCCGATAATTTAAGATCGCCTCTGGGAGTTCATAGACCAACATACGTAAATTCTTTATGGAGAACTTCCGGTTATACGCATTTTCCTTTCACCTTTGAAACAAGTAAAGTTAGAGGAAGATTAATAAATTTTTAAATAATGTTTAAAGTGACTACTTCTGTAACTACAAGTCCTCTTGGAGAAACTGATTTCGGAATGAACGGAAGCTGTACGGTCATAAATCTGTCGGATTTGTAGTTCCGGAACAGCGGTAGGAAGGTGCATGGTAGTATCGATCTTTCCTCTTTGCAAAAGGCTCGAACTTTCTCGTGAACAACGCTAACAGCATTTCTATAACCAGTAATACTACATATGTAATAGAAATACCAGAAGTATAGTAATAACATACGACAAAAGACACATGCTACTTAAAAACTAACTAGATGAAAGAAACGTGGAAAAAAAAAAAGGAAAAAGAAGAAAAAGAAACTATTCGGCAACAGTATCTATTCAATACCACGTGCAGTAGATTTGAAACAGAGTTTAATAAATATTGCACCGATTATCGTGGCCGGAACTTCCGGTCGCTAGACGCCACAGAAAGTGAAAAAAGTGTACCATGAAACATCGATAATGATAATTTATTTGAAGAGATAGAAAAATGGTGCTGAACTATTCTAAAATTATCCTGATCAATAATTAACAAAGGATATTGGACTGTTCACCATTCACTTACCCTGAATTCGTCGATTTTTCTTCAGCCTCTTCAACAATTATCTCCATCGATTGCACCAGGTATCCCAGAGCTATCCACGGGCTCGCCGGCCATACACTGTGTGGACACACTGCACGCACACACCCGTCACACAGCACAATTAACCGGGGAAAAACTGGCGTTCCCGGATCCAGGGAAAAGAGAGGAAACACTTGCCACTTCGCCGGACACCCGCGTCACTCGTTAGAAGATCCCATGTCATCTTCCCCGTCGCAGCTCACAATCGCGGTTCGCGCGATCGGTCTGAGAGAAAATTGAGTAGGAACATAAAATTCTCAACCCCGAAGCTCGCCGTCTAGAGTGTTCTGAAACGGCCTCAAGAAAATCAGGTGTCTCCTGGGTAGCGATTCTCGAAATTTTCGTAGCAATTAGAAGGTTGGTATCCGGTAATCAGGCCTCTTCTACCGGAAGTGCCTCTGAAATAACGTAACTATGTTGAATAATCGCGGAAGAAAACTGTAATTCACTAACTAAACACCGTAGTATTATTTTATAAATAAATTATTTGAGGTGCCGATTGAAGCGACACGAGATAAAATGCGTATAAATGTGCAAAAGTGTAATTAGAAATGAAAGAGGAGGAAACGTTGACTGGAGGAGCACGTACTCGTTTTTCGATCATACGGTTGCGCGACAAGCGAGCTTCGTCAGTGACAGCGACAGACTGCGTGCCGTGGGACGCCAGCTGAACCAGCGAACGAACCAAGACAGAGACGGTGGAACATGGACGGGAGGAACAGAGGAACAAGCGAAACGGCGGACTATCAAGCTTGCACCTTTGCTCCCCGACAACGATCAACCGCGGCTCTGACTGCACTTCGTGTTCCACACGAGTCGGCCCTCGCATCATCTTTTTCACGGGGGCCTCGAGGGGCGAGGGGGAAGAGGGTGCCGCTTACCCGGTGCACCGGAGATATTTCATTGGCCCCCGCGTGATGCAACACGCTCCACTGGGATGAAAGCGTGATTTTCAGGGAGAACCTTCCCAGATTCCACGACCCTGCAACACGAATTATTTAGGAAAGACATTATTTATTTAAGAAAATAAGATAGAAAAAAATGATTTTCATCAGAATCGTATAACAGTAACCGTTCCGAGGAAGAGAGAAAGAGGAGAGTTTCATCCTACTTCCGAAGATGAGGTCGAGACACCTCGTGCGGAAAAACCGAACGACGGGGTCAGACGGCCGGGTTCAGTGACACAGAGAGAATTTGCTTTTCCGAGGGGGTGGAAAGTGGAGGAACAGAGACAGAGACTGAGAGGGGGTGGCTGGTGTGTTGCCTGGACGGAGAGGTAAAAGGAGGAAGGGCTCGACAGGGTAAACGTACATATACACGCTAGCACGAATTCGGCGCGAAGAAGAACGAGAACGAAGCCGAATGTTCGTATAGTTGCAGAGAGCTTCGAGGCTGCCTTGGAGGCGCACATGGCTGCCTCCTCTCTTTCTCCCCCTCTTTCTCTCTGTCTGGTCTTTGCCCTCTCACCCCCTTTCAGTCGGTGGTCTGTCGCGTTCCGTCTCTGTTTCTCGCAGCTCTCCACTTAGGCCGTGCGAAATTCAGTGCCAGTGGCGTAACCAGTGGGGGACCATCGACCCCACTCCACATTGCTATAGTCTCACTGTTACCCCTCCCATCGTGCAGCAGACCAGCGTTGCCACTTGCCAATGGCGTTGCCAGCTCGTTGCAACCGAGTGGGAGACAGTCCCCTTCCCTCTGTTATCCCGCCTAAGGTCGACTTAGAAAATCAGCCAGCGTGTAGCGAAAATCCCGCCCGTAACGCTGTTTTGACCCTGCCTAATTTTCACTGACGACTATCTGTCTCCCTCTCTCTTTTTCTCTTTATCACTTTTCCCCTCTGGTGAGCAATGGGTGCATTACCCTTCTCCGGAGGAACCGGGGAATCCCTTTTTCAAAGTCCAGTATCGAGTAAATATAGGATTACAATTTTAGTTATAATTCTTGAGCCTTTCCTATACCAAAATTACTAGATGCGTTCGGTGTTCTCCAGACGTTTTAATTATTCCAGTTTTCTGTATAAGAGATAAACGAATAATCGGACTCCGCTCCAACCGAAACTTGAATTTAAAGATAATTATAAAGAATACCTATATCCTGAGGAATAAAACCCCATTGGTAACAATTTATGAGCCAACATACGGATCCTGTAACGTTCATAACATTTCCTGATAGACTGATGTAACAGCAGAATGTCACTAGATGATTTTATTTTCTTCTACGCCGGACAGACCAGTCTCTCCTCTCACGGAGAGCTGCCGCTGAATGCGTGTGAGCTCGCTGCCTATCCACACTGACACAAACGCACGTATACGTGTACATAGTGCGTTCACACGAGAGCTTGAAAAGTGCAACGGACGATATCTTGTGCTGCTGGTTGCATATACGTAGTGGGGGTGGTGGAAGCCGACATGGCGGCCAGTTTTCTGGAACGTGCACGGGCCTGCCTCTACCAATTTTCTTCCTTCGGCCAGTCTGGCTCTCAATCTTTATCTCCTCTCTTCTTTCCATGCCCTTTCGCCTCCCTTCCTTGTCCTCGTATTTCTTGAAAAGGAAAGGAAACTGGCTGAGATTGAAAAGAACCATCCAACGGATCGCCAGACTGATTTCTATCGAAATGGTAGTAGCAACGATACGAACAATTGCACGTAAAAAACATGGATTTTAATCAAATACCTCGATCATTAGAATTTTTAACATGTACGATGTTCTGTGTGTTCGTTGAGCTGCTTTGGTCAAAGATTAGGTTGAAAGAAAAATTAATTGCACGTGAAGATCATAGAGGAAGAATCACAAAGCGGGTCCAAGAGGCTCGGCCCTCGAGTATGTTAAATATTTGTCGTCACAAGCTTCATTACTCTCGAACGGTTGATCAAGGGGCCGCGGAGAGGCAGCAGGAGTCAATAAGCAGAGGAGCCAAGTGTCGGCGAAGGTGTGCAGGCTCAAACTTTAATTCGTATGAGTGAATATCGCTCAATCGAGCCGAGAAGATTTCGTCGATCACGCTTCGCTGCCGCCTTCTACCAGTGTTCCATCCATTCTCTGTTCTACGCCTATTCCAAACATCTCCGATAATTAGATTCAGCCACAATGTATCATCCTTGAAGCTCGATTGAAAATTGATCAACCGACTCTGCAGAAACTTGAAAATTTTCAGACTTTTATCAGCCTGGGTGGCTGACACCTTTGGTGCCATTTTAATCACAGAACGGGCTAGCTGTACAACACCTGGTTACCGCAGAGCATCGTGTCTAGTCATTCATTAACCATAGAAACACGAGTTCCTGCTAACGAGAGGACTTAAATAATTCCCAAGATTATAATATTCATTCTTTCCCTCCCCTTTTCTTCAATCCGTTTCGACACTGTCACGAATATATAATCGAGGGTGAAAGAGCAGAGCGAGTCGATGAGCGTCGGACAAGGACGGACGATCTATGCAAGAGAGCAAGAGAGAGACGGCGAGTCAGAGAGAGGGGGAGAGCGAGTGCAGTTCTCGCGATCCAGCGTGCGTTGCACTCCGCACGAAAAAACATCGTCCGGGCGGGCCGAGGAAGGAGGAGGTGGGTCTTCGTGCATCTCCGGCCCGCGTCGGAGCTTATATTGATCACGAGAGAGTGCACGATATTCGAGAATACATTATACGCGGACTCTAGCCTAGTCGGACTGCCTATAGTCACGCGGAGTATAGGCGGCCAGGCCGCTGCACTCGACTCCCTCCTCCTTCCCCCTTCCGACAATCCTTCTCCTATCCTCCTCTGCGACTTGATCCCCTCCCCGCTTGATTATCTACCTGTCCCTGTCTAATGCACTCCCCACTTCTTCCTCTTCTTCTTCGCCAAGCTCCCACAGAGCTTCCAGTCTGGCGATGGGTACTCATTTCCCTCTCTGTCACGAGTTTCTGGACAATTTTTGGCGGTAGGAATGATTCTGACGCGTGATTGGATCTGGAAATGCGTATCGTATGGTTTGGAAATCTTGGACGATTGAAATTGTGTTTTTTTATAAAGGTCATTGGTTTCGGAACCGTACAGTATTTGATAACAGAAAAAATTGAAATAAATGGTACCAATAGCAACTTCTGTGTTTAATCGAACCAAAATGCTTCAAACCCATCGCTACAATGCCTCATGCTCCTTCCCCTCCAATTCTCTCTCTCGAACACATCCATCCGCATACACAGAGCTAAACTCCTCGTTCTCTTTCCGTTTCACCTTGCATCTCCTTTTTCTCCTTGTTCCTCTGTCCCCCTAACTCCTGCTCCTCTTTGTCATATACCCCCTATATCTCTCGCGTGTTTTCTACCGTTCTTTTTCTCTCCGTCGGCTCCTCCGTTCCCCAGCCAGTATTTTTCTCAATTCTTCTTTCTCTCGGTCGGTCTCTGCCTCCGCCACCCCCGCCAGGGACCGATCGCCCGTGCATTTCTACTGGAATTTATACGTCCGACGAAAGTACAACACGGACCATCGTTTCTCTAACCTCGTACTTGCTTTACAATCATTACCAAAGGAACATTCCTGAAGCAGAAGCCTCCTCCACAGGAAGTTATCATCGTATTATCGGCAGACTGGTCTCTACAGAGCCTCTAAAGCGGATCCGTGGCGCAGACTCTCCGGAGGAGCGGGCATTAATCCAGAAGGTTCTTCATTGCATCCCCCGGGAGTCTCCCCACTTGTCGAAAAGATGTCGACGATGCCGATGGTGGGGATCCGAGTGGAAAGAAGGGAAAAGGCGACGGGGTGTGGGCAGGGGACGGCTGGTGGGTATGCACGGTAGGGGCAAGAGAGGACCTTGGCCTTTTCGCGGGGCAAAAATAAAACCTGTTGACACCGAAGCCCCGCGGACGCAAAGGAACCTCTCTGTCTCCCTTCCTCGGCCAGTTTCCAATATCTCTCTTAAATATCCGCCTGCTGATTCTCCTTAGACTGCACGATTTTCAAATTCGCTCACATAAGTTAGGTTAGGTTGCAGTTACTTGCTAGTCCAAACTCCAAGCTTCTCTAAAAATAGAAGAAGAAAAGAGGGATTGGTTAGCAGGCAGGTAGAGTGGAGTGGAACGAGTCGCATTTGTATTCCCGCGCTCGTAGAGCGTCATCGTTACTGTCGATGCGTGAAATGAACGCCCCCGCAGCTTGATGCGCCCCCAGAGCCGGATTTCATCGCGTGTCGCGGCTCCGCCTCGCATGGGCATTCCTTTCTGCCGTTTCGATCGTCTATCTTGCAACTTTAATTCCCTTGCACTCCTCCAATATTTCAACATCTACCATAATACATTTCCTTTTTGTCATTTGTGGTTCGATCACTTTCATCGTACTTATTCCCGATTCGGTTCCATTTTAGCTGCAATTACTTCATAGTCAGCTGTACTTTTATTTTCTGAAAAAAAATTCGCCTTATTCAAAGGATATTCCGGCGTTACACGCGGTAATACCGGTCAAATGTATCTGGTCTCGAGTATTTCCCCTTCATGGCTGGCTACGCCGCTCCTCCGTCGGCAGGCAGCGTGTTCACGCGTGCACGGGGTTCGAGCGTGTACCTTGAAGCGACTAGACGAGTCAGAGACGACGAGAAGCGGCCTCCGGCAACCTCAACCTAGCTATAGACGTACGCCACCGTCTCTGTGTGCACGCTGTACTACCTCGGCGCGGAAAAAAGCGATGCAAAATGCATCGACCGAGCTATCAGCAACTACTCCCTCTTCTTCGTGAGAAAATTTTGTATGGAAAATGATACCGATCGTTTTTGTTACAATTCTGTGCTTTAATTATCTGACCCAGGTGTATGAATTAGATAAAAATGAATACTAAACGATTCGAAAGAATCACCAATCATAAACTGGAATATTGATTGCACGACATATGAAATTCTATCAGAAAATGAGAAATCGCGTAACCTGGACCTAATTCGAGCCAGAAAAACACTAAAGCTAATTGAAATCATCGGTAGCGGTAAGGATGAGCTTGTACATGGAAACGAGGCACAAAGGATCGGTAAAGGAAACGGTATACCGAAACGGAAATGCGTCCAGCAGGAATGCACCTGTTCATCGGGCCCGGGGAGCGAGCATAAGCAGAAAAATGCAATTCTTCTGCAAAGTTGAACGATTCCCGGCAAGAGAAAAGGCCACGCACACCTGCGCAACTGCAGTGCAGGTGTGTACACCACACGTGAGCACCGGTGAAGAGCTTTATGAATCTCCGCTGGCACAGAATAACTCGGTGCTCCTCGGCTAGACAGGTCAGAGACGGAAAATGGCCGTGTTGACATGCTTCCTCCCTGCAACGATGCATCTTTCCATCGTGCAACACTTTATCTAGAAATTTGAAGAACATAACAGATACTCGAAAATTAAAGAAGATAAAAATATTGGTAAAGCCGGTATTGAATTAATAATAATGGGAACCAGTTTGTTTACTGTTGGATGGTAAAGTTGCAACGATAAAAGCGGCGGTGCAACGTGTCCATCGTTGAGGGGAAACGTATGAAGAGAGGGTCGGGCTAAAAGGCCATATCGGAAAAATTCTCATTTAGCCTCTGGCCAATAGAAGACCAGGTGGGTCCTCGTGAAAAACTCCCGAAGGGAAAGGGCCACGCCTGTCAGCCTCGAGAGACCTTAGAAGAGTGGGCCGATGGAGGGGACCTCAAGTGCATCTGCATCCGGGAATTAAGACGTATTGGGCTAAACAATTGAACGAAACTGGAATACACGGTGGTCTGGTTGACTGCTAACCAACTGGGCCCTTTTTTTTCAACCAAGTTTCTAGAACTTCCTACAAGAAAAAATATTGATATTTAATTGAAACCGTAGATTGAACACCATGGTGAGAGAAAGGTAGCCAAATGGTGTCTGAGAGAGGCTCGACAAAGTATACCAAAAATAATAATAAAACAGCCAACCGCCATTGTTAATTTATTCCTGATTACAAGTAGCCTTCTATCTGTAAAAGTGGTCGAGCTAAAGAGAACGTTCAAGACAAAAAGCAAGAGAAAAGGAGTACAGAGAAGAAGAAGAAAAGGGAGAAAGAGAACCTTGGCCCACAAGCCTACTGCAGCGCTGCAGCTTGCTTGTAGTGTGCCTCCGCTGCTCTGCCATTCATGTGGGAAACACCCTAGTATCCGTTCGTCGTGGGGCTGGGCCAACAACCGCCGGAAAAATTTCTCTTTCGATGCACTGCAACGGCCCCGCCCCGTGTAAGCCAGGGTATGGGGAAGAAAAGTTTGGGAGAGACGATGCAGGCTGGTCACTGCAATGTCTGCTGGTCTCTTCAAGATGAACATTTAACGGAGGATTGAAAATCGCTCTTTTCGACTGATTTCAGATTCGATTCGTGGGGATTTTGAAAAAATGATAGTGTTGAACAAATTACTCGTGTAATCAAGCGAATTAACTTGTGCGATACAGATGTGGCAACCTGGACGTGAAATATTCGATTATATAATTAAAAGAACTTATCTGAATGTATGGAATAGAATTTTGACGGGCTGCAAAAAATGGCCGTCAGATGGCCGATGCTAGAATTGTTACTTACTGTATTAAAAATAGTTACTAAATATAATTATCATTGTAGAAGTAATTCTTGTAATTTTTGTAATTTTTTGGTTGGTTTATAACTCGCGAATATTTGAGACTCGTTAAGATTGTCACCTTTTTAAATATGTATATAATGGAATGCAAGATGTACGATGGATGGTGTTGCAAATAGTCACGTATCTGTTTATTGACACTGGAATTGAACACACGACTCTGACCTTATGCGATTTGCGATCTCATTAGCCTAACCTAGGCCACACGGTCTCTTCTTGCTTCTTTAACCTCGCACGATCGAATACACCGATAACATTATGCAGGCTTAAACTTGCACGACACAACTACCCGTATTTGAATCGACTTCGGAATCACAAGCAACGATAAGAAGATCGATGGAGGTTTCGATTTTCAGTCGCACCGTCAACGCGTTAATCGATACTTGGAAAACTGCGTTATACGTACTTAAAGTTTAAAATCAACGCTAAAAATTGAACGTTTATTGCAGAATTTGTACAGACCATTGCTTAAAAAAGAAAAAAATAATAATATTCGAATCACGGTATCGCCATCTGGTATCGGTGGCAAGAGATCGATATTTCTCGAAAATCAGAAACTATCGATTTTTTCGAGAGATCAAAATCAGCCGTCTAATCGTATCGATTAATCTCGAAATTCAAATAGTTCCTCCTAGCTGTCAATATCGCGCTATCGATGTTCCAACAATTACGATTCTCGAAGAGTGTAGCCGTTATTGTAAGAATGCGATCAACGTTAAAAAATAATCCGTAATTCCATATTGCATCCTGTAATTCAACTGTTACGTAAGTAAATCAACCTAAGCGTCAATTTTTCACGAACTGCGTCGTTCGCTCCAATTATTCTTCTCTAAAATCGTTTGGTCAGATTCGCATACTGAACTTGATCCCGTTCCTTCTGGTCGCTCATCGAGAACGCGTGCCAGAATCGAGCGACGGCACGAAAAACAGCGGAAGTGCGAATTCTGATCTTTACCTCGGTAGTGAGCTCCGAACAGGAACGTCGCCGCATCCCATGGACCCGTCTGTACACTTGTTAAACGTAGAAATCCAACGACGTACGAAACAGCGGGAGGAAAGAACGTGGCAATGTATATATCCTATATCTATCGGACACCGTTCGTTCGTACGTCAGGTCGCCGCTCCCTGAGAGATCACTGCCCTCACGCACACCCGGTGCCTTCTCTCGTTCCTTCGGCCGGTCGTCGTCGTGTGTCCCTCTGCTCCGACGACGGGGGCCAGGGACGTATCGCGAACTCGGCGTGCCCCACTCGAACAACGTGCACACGAATTGTCTCGATTTTCTAATAATTCGTGGTCCACTTTTAAATTAATACGAACACTGTCTCAACGCAGGGCCAAACGTAACTAATCGTAGGAGATCGAAGAGGAACTTCCGAGGGACGGAAGAGGTTGGAGGTAGCGATGAGACTGGTTGATCAATTGTTGCAGAAATATCAGAGCAGAAACTCGAGTACGTATCTTGAAATACATCTCTGTAGTGTAATAACACTTTTATGTACAGGTATAGACGGTCAACAGTTGTGGCAAAACCACAGCTCCTGTTCGTGAACACATCGTTCCCATCACTACCGGTCACGAACTTCCCTCCCTCGAGACTATCGAGCCGTCTCGACAATCCGACGAGCAACGACCACCAGACGTAACGATCACTCGCGAACGAGCAAGTCGGAAAAACCGGTGCGGATCGAGAAGGATACACTCGAGGAACCGTTTTCCCCGATGGATTATGTTCTGGAGCAGTGCACTGGCCGTTCACGTACCATCGAATTCACATACTCGAGCCGTGTGTCGTTCGCGAATTCGCGGCACACAGGCTGCTGGCAACCGATTGCAAAAACCCCTTCTTTCCGCGGCGGAAAGAACGAGGGATACAGAAACCCTACCCCCCGGGGCACGTGTGCGTGTATGCAGGTCTGCACGTTCAGCACACACCGCGGCATACAAACGTATACATACACGAAAGGGGAGGACGACGTGCACGAGCCGGCGACAAGACGACGATTTCCATTATTTCGCCGGCACGCGTGGCAGACTTGTTCAACGAGCGCAACGTCGCCATCTGTATCGCGAATCTTGCAGCACGATAATCGCGAATTGACCGACGAGCGAAACCACGTCCCTGGCGAATGGAATTTCACGCTTGCGCAATCGTTTAGTGAAAATCCACGAACCAATATCATTCCGATACTAATGGAACGAATTAAAACAGTAAATTTGATCGTGCTATAAGCCGATGAAGCACTTTACGCAATTTAACGATAAAACGTTTTACGTTCTTCAAGTACGATGTCTAGAATCCATTTTGATTTTGGAATACTGACTTCTCCCGCATATTTTTTGAACCGGCCAAGGAGGATAGAAGGAATTCTCCGATTGGATAATTCATGGTAGGCAATAGTGCGCCTTAATAACGTTGTATACGCTGCAACGGAAACCGTATCGGCCGAAATTGGTGAGAAATTTTGTATGTAGTTTATTAATACCAATAGATTTGTCAGGTTTTTTCCAAGAATTTATTTAATTAAGCAGTACTACTTAAAACCGATTTGTAACTTCCAAAAGGCGATAATCTTCACCGGGTACGATGTCGCATTTTTTTTTTTCTTAAGTCGAACATTGTATACTTAATTTGATGATAAAAAAAACAATGCACAATTTTTAAGTGATTTTTTTCGGGATCATTAGTCTAAGATTTTTTTCTTCCGACTGCCTAGACATGCTTAATTTATTAACATCGATACCTTTTCTTTTTTTTCTGTCGAGGAAAGAGCGGAAATCATAATACGACATTAAAAAAAAACGAATTCCTCCGTTCATTTTTTCCCTTAATCTTTGTTACTTTTTATTGGTATGTAATACGTATAATAATATATGTTTATATATATATTATATTCGTCAGTATCGAATATATTAATATTTTATTAGTTTTTTCTCTTTTCATAAATTAAATAAATAACTCTTGACTGTGATATCATTAAACAAAATATTTTACAAAAGTAAATAGCTGTAGATTGCCAGGTGTTCGGTGAAGAGTGAGGATAGATGTATTATTTGTTTACTGTATCGTCTATTCAAAAGTAACTAGACATCCGAAGCGCATTTTTTATTCCGTATACGTGATCTTTGGCGAAGTCATGGTTTTCTCTTCGTTTTTCTTCAAATATCAAATACTACATATTTCTATATAATATTAAAGGGCAAACCTGTCTGGCAAATCTTGTTCTCGAAACATGTGACTATTCGGTCTACACAAAAAAAACAAAAAAAAAACAAAAAAAAAACAAAAAAAAACATTCATTTTTATAGAGAAAATAAAGAGAAAAAACGTGTAATAAAAAAAAGAAGTCAGAAAGATTTGAAAGAGAATGCGATGATTCTAAGATCATGACGTGACTTTCTGTTTGAAACTTTAACTTTTGAAAATATTTGCTCATGCTAAGCATCTTTTTAATTTCCAGAATTCTATTCAGAGCGGTTCTCTGTGTCTGAAAAATGCATCAAAGCGTCTGGTATCTAAAAAAGCCGAAGTAGAGATGACCGGATCATGATAGAGTATCGCTAGCCACGAAGCAAAACAAAATGGCTGGAGGGGACATGATTATCGCCAATAGTCACCAATACACACACGATCTATTTTTCATGCTCGTCAAAAACGATCCCAACGTTTGTCATCGTTCAGTGTTTAGTCGCTTTTCAATACCAAACGATAAAGTATAGTTTCATTTTATCATTAATTTTTTCCCTTTCTCTTTGTCTGTTTTCTTTTTATATTATATGCTGGTTTGAGGTATCGAGAGGCAAGATGGTCATTTTTTTTTATACTCTAGGCATGGCGTAAGGTTACAAATGAGAGCTGTGAGGCTGCTGCTCGTAGAACAGTAAGTAGGCTTCGTTGGAAACGACCGATCGCGCTGAAACCACGGACACCCGGCTGTCATTGTACTCGTGCCACTCTCCTGAGTATGGATGCTTACAATACGCCGTATAATGGCCAGAATGCGTCGTGCCCGAGTGATTCGCGACACCGTACAAATTGTACGTACAGCCCGGAACCCTGGGCGCGGCGAAGGCACTGAGATCCAAACCTGTTAGTGGAAAATCTACCATCACGTTTAACTTGCTGCGGAATCTCTCCATTGGTGAGAAGCGTTTCAAATCTACAATTATTTCATTAAGGAAAATATGAAAAATCAAACTTTTGACGGTTAAAAAAAAAAAAGAAAGAAAGAAGAAAAAAGAAAAAACTATTAAGAATTACTAAAATTCCAGCTTGAACACTTGCTTATTTAACTTTTACTAAAATGGAAGAAGGATACGAATAACGAGAATCTTCGGGAACTTCTGGATACTAAAACTTTTCGTGCATTTTCTCCTCATTTGACACTTAGAACAGGTTGGTTTCTCGTCACCGTCCATCACCTCTTCTCGCGTGAAGTGTTCCAGACATTGGCTTAATTTTACCATGCCACTTCTGGCAGGTATCGGCAAGCTAAGGTCCCAGAAAGGATCCAACGTGACCGATACGTGGTCGCATGAGGTGCAGTGCAACGATGAGCGTAACTGACCCACGAACACGTCGACTATCATACTATCCTCGCTTCGTAGATAACGCTTCCAACTCTCTACTGCCTTCTGACTGTCCCTGTTCACAAGAAGTAACAAATGTTTATGAGTATAGAAGTCTGGGTCATCACCATTCTTAACAATCGTTTATTTTCCAGGGTTTCGTATCAAGATAAAAGACTTAAGGTTCCCTTACGGGTATATCTCCGGAATATCCGTGTGTATCGGCTGCGGTTTCACCGTCACCCTGTTCACATCCTCGTGCAGCCCCTCCAGTAAGTATCTAAGAAACTCTTGAGCGTCCTGTTGGCTGTAGCCCATGAAACGCGGCGCGAATCTCTGTATCTGAGACTTGAGGGCCGTCGTATTCACCACGTGGTCACCGCCTACCTCCCATAGCTCGTGGATCACCTGACTGAACGCCTTGATCAGGGCTCCTTTCATACTGCTAGTGCTGGTGTTTATATCGGTCAGGTACTGTTCGTTCAGCAGGTACTCCAACAGCGGTCTCGTGTTGCTTAGACATTGGATCACACTGTTCATAAAACACTACAACAGGAAACACACTTTTAAACCAACTGGTTCCTTTATAATAGTCATTATTCAGTTATTATTGTCACTTTTAAGCGCATATAGGGGGCAGCACTGTGAAGGCTCGGATAAAACACATTGAGAACCACTTTGCACAGTTGTGGAAGTTCACGAGGAAGCTACAACTGGAAGAGTAGGGATACCCAGTTTCACCTTGCGACGCCCACGATGCTGCGCCCTAATATATTCACAAATACACAGGGTACATAGCCACTATACTCACTGTATTCCCGATATTTCGTAACCCGTTTAGTCCACATCGCTCATCGCGATGCGCCTGTAGTCGATTACGTGCCGATTTGTTTGTCGGGCTTCCTTCCTGCAATACAGATCTATGTTACTCTTTTTAATTCAACTCAATCACTTCTTTCTACGGTTCTAGGTCTCTACCAGAATCGAAAACAGTCAAATACCGTCGCGTTCTCTGTTCTAAGCACGACTAGTTATGTTTCTTTAGTGGTGGCGGTGTCTAGCTTGCGGCACAGAGAGCATGTCACACGAATATGCTTATATGCTTATATGTACACGCACACGCACACGCACACGCACACACACCACGAAGTCGATATAACCCTTGGGGAATACGTACTACATATAGAAAAAATTGGTTAGTCGTGGACAGATTATATAGAAAGAACATTGCACTTGGATTAGTAATGTGCATCATTGATGTTGAAAGAAACTAAATTCCACACAGTACGTACATTTCTCGGTGCATTAGACCTCAGCGTATGGATCGTTCCGAACAGAAAGTATGCCCAACATAATATATTCAGAAAAGGGAAGACAGCGTAAATATCTAAGGCGTCGAATAGCCGTGAAAAAGAAGTGGTACACAAAATTGTCGACGTCATCGCGCGTTCGGACGGGACCACGTATATTCTCTTTATCTTTTTCCCCAATATTGTCCACGGACACTCACCTTCGTGCGACTGGCTGGAGGCTGTTGAGTAGCGCGAGCGGTCACTACGGAATCGCCAAACTGTACTGAGTAAACACCGGAGGAGACACGTTTCTGAAGCGTCAGAGGTGTTGCGACGCCCAGCAGGAACGCGTACGCGAACAACAGAGTGATCACTGCCCACACGAACCACAACCCCCAGCCTATCACTTGGGTATAAGCCAGCTTACACGATGTAACTTTCGAGAACAGTCAGTCCCTCCACATCAACCAATTCACACTTAACTTCTGTCGATTTTTCAGCCAGGTCGTGATGCGAATATAACAAACAAATAAACGTCATGTTGTTGCAGGTGTTCCTTGATAATGTTGGTAATGCACGAAGATAAAAGAAGCGGAAAATGGCAGCAGGTTCAAGCGATCGCAGTCTATGCGGGTCGAAAGAAAGTTTCTGCGGTCAAATGCGAATCTCCTCGTGTATATTCAGAGATATTCCACTTGGATAGTCTTCCCCCACTCCATGACGAAGACGGTGTGCTAAACCAGCACGCTACTCGTTGCCATCAACGACAGAGATGGATCAATCCGAAGAGGCTTGTGCCGCGAAGAGGATCACGTCGATCATTGAGATCCCTCGAGGATAAACGGTTAGCTTCTAGCATTGGATGAACCAGTATACACTGTATATCTTTTATGCATACGTACTTCGACACCAAGAGCACTCGTTGCCACGAGGTACCGTTATGTTATGAGAGATCCGTTGACCGCCGCTTTTCTCTCTCTCTCTTTCTCTTTCTCTTTCTCTCTAGTTTCTCTCCCCTGCCCAGAGAGCTCTGGTCTATTAATAAAAGCCAGCTCTCGCGACTAACCGTCGGACAGACTGGCGTGTGCTTGAAGAAAAACATGGACTCGTTTCGTAACACATAGCTAGACGAATAATGGAAGCGCATAAGCTAACGTTTTGACGCATCGTCGTCCCCCCTTTTCCATCTACCACCACTATTCTATACGCTATATACCGCCAATGTTTCGCTACGAGCCACTGAACCTTCCGTGAATTGAGAAAAATGGCGGGTCACGAGATACTGGTCGGTTGTGGAGACGCATACATTAATATACGCATAAAAGATGGCGCGTGCGTTTTTGGCTACGTTTAGAAGCTGCTGTAAGGCTGCGCCATTGAATGACAGAGAGATTTATTAATAATAGAACGTAAGAATGAAACAGGCTAGAATATGCTGTATACCGAAAGAAGAAGGGTCGACTTTTAAAACTGCAACTAATGAAAGGGAAAAACTATGGAAGAAAAATGGCGGAAACCGATGAAACTCGATACGCCTACGATGTAGTACTGTGCAGGTTATACTTTGCTCTCTTGGAACACGTGTCTATCGACGGTTCTGGTAAGTAAAAATTTCATGAAACAAGACTACAGTGTCCTCCCATTGAATAATGAACAGAAATTATTTTTAGGGACACTCACAAACTGGTCGGTGACCCCGCGGTAGAGATTCTGGTGCGTCGTGGACGCTGCCGTGGGCGACGAAGGAGTCAGATTACTGGCAGTGTTCGCGTTCGTCCCCGAGAAGTGACCATCCGATCTCCTAGATGTCGAAGGCACGGATGGATCGTCCCCATAGGTACCAGACGGTCTTCCCGCCACACCGTTTTGTAAAATGGGCGGTGTGCTGCCGCCCACGAACCCGGTCAGATCGATATCGTACGGGACAGACGCGTTTCGTTGCTTCTCACTGTCCTCGATGCTCCTCAGGTCTTCGATACGGCCAGAACGAAGAAACGCGATCGCGTATTTGATGGAGGTGAGCGGGTCGCTGATGTCCTCTATTACCTCACTACCGCCTCCTCCAGTCGCGTCCTCGATCTCGATGTACTCTTCCTCTTCCCCTTGGATAGCTTTCTCCTGAGCGTTGTTGTTAATCAGCAGCTCGCCGTTACTCGGATTAGTGGCTAGGTTAGTGAGCAAGTCGAGCTTAACACCGATCAAACCAGCATCGCCAGCACCGCCACCGGGCACAAGCGACAAGAGGTTACGCTTAGCTGGTGAAACCTCGTCGGTCCGATGAGCAGCACCGCGTTGCTGGTGTTGCTGCCGATGATGCCGGTTGTTCAGCTTGTTGTCTTCGTCGTCCTCGTCGTCAATGTCTTCGTCATCGTCGTCAGGTTTGTGGTCTCGGTCGTTGTTGTTTATCCTGTATTGGCCGGGACCGCAGGCGTCCTCGGCACCGCTGCTATTATTCCCATTACTGCTGTTGTTGTTGTGCTGATCGTCGTCGGTGTTATCGTCGTCCTCGTCGTCGTTGTCCTCGTCGTCGTTGTCATCGTCATCGTCGTCGTCCTCGTCTAGGTTGCGGATCGTGCCGCGATCGTCAATCGTTACCTCGCCAGGCGATGCGGCACTGTCCGCGCGTGCATGCCCGCTGTTGAGCACCGTGCTGATGGTCAATGGCCTTCTGTTCGACCTCGACCAAAGTGCACCGCCGACGGCGCAGGAAGACGACGAGGAGGACGAGGAGAGCGACGACTCCGGACGATAATCTCTGCCGGTACGTTCGAGGACTACGTCGCGATCCTCGCCACCGAACAGTTCTGTCAACGAGGAACTGGTCGAATGATGTTTCCACTGATGATGATGCGGATGATGATGGCTTCCACTGGGGCTGCTGGTGCTGCTCGTTTGACGGATATTCGGTATGTAACCGGACGGCGAGTACCTGATCAGATCCGCCGCTGTTTCTAGCCTGGTTGATGACGCGGAAGATTCCTGCACGCCTCTGTCCCTGGACGAGATACTCGACGACGACGAGGACGTGGATAAGCCAAATCTGGTGCCGCTGGTACCGTTCACCGTCACATTCGTGGCTGCGCCACCGCTGCTACCCGTGCTGCTGTACGCCGACGACGAAACTGACCTGCAAACGTTCGGCCAATGTGAATATTGCGAACATCCTTTTTCATTCGGCTGGGCCCGCGGCCAAGGGCTACCCTCTCTTTCTCCGAGTTACGCAATCCTCGGCCAGCATACGCGAAACACGTTCGTAAACACACGCACGCGCAAGTCACATATATACCTGGATGAGTAAGCAGTACGCCTGTGTGTGTTAGTAATCATTAGTAATATAAGAAACAATTATAAAGCGGCTGCTAGGTTTCACGAGTAGAAAACTATACAATTGTTTTTATTATATTGCTTAAAGAAATCATAGAAAAGAGTGTAATTTCCGTTGAAACCAAGCAGCCACCCCCTTTAAATCCTATAGAATTGAACTAAAGATTAAAATTGTTTCAGTTGGTTAGAAAAAAAAAGGAAGGAGGAAGAGGTCCAGAAGTTTAAAAATAATTCCCTTGATGAATAGAGGAAAGGAAGCTGGTATATGAGCGGTCAGGTCGATGCCGCTGGCCTACATGTCGGCCAGATCCTCTTCGAGGTTTGGAGGTTACTAAATCAGACGCGCGACACCATTCGTGGATTTGGAAACAGCGCCGGGAACACGCACTAGATATTTAAAATATACACGCTCGTTTGCGCGCTCGCGCACGTGCGCTAGATATCCCGTTGCGGTAAGAAGAGACGGGATTCCGGGGAGAAAGTAACTGTCGTCTCTCTTTGCCTCGCTACACGCTGCACCAGAAGACAATTCGCAGTGAGGTCAAGGCCTTCCGCCACGCTTCCACCACGTCAATCGCGATCGATCAACCTGTACCATGTTTATTTATACCCACGTGGCTGTTTACCGAGATAGTTATTCCCTACAGGGATTATACTTTGCTCTAACTTCTTAATCCTCTTTAGCGGTTGGATGACTTGTTCTGTTTACCAGCAGATTTTATTTTAATTATTAAATCTATTTTTTTGATTATTGCAGGATGACTTGATATATTTTTTAAACTACCCCATTGTTACAAAGCGGTGAAATTTTAATAATTATTAGTTAGCAAGCAAAGGGTTAAATCCTTTCCCATGAATTATGAAACTACTCCAAAATTAATTAAACGTTAAAAAGTCACAGATAAACCACCCCCATTATCCCTTTCGATTCATTTTATTGTTATTTCTTTTTCAAGATGCTGGTGGGCTCTATAGTGGCTAATTGACTCTGAAATCTCTCCACACATTTGATGAAAAAAAGGAACTGANTTTTTTTTTTTTTTTTTTTTTTTTTTTTTTTTTTTTTTTTTTGTTAGAACAGCATACAAAATACTATCTTCCATCAGCGGCAAGTGGACAGACGGGATTCCCGTGTAACTAGTTCTCAGGTTGCCAGTCCAGGTCCCTACGGCCCATTTACCGTCGACCTCGACCTTTACTGTCACCTCGGCCATGCCATAGAAACGGGGACTTACGCGTCGCGCCCTCCTAATTGGATCATTGTGACGCAGACAAAAGTAATTGGCGTATTGTATAGGGTGTCGTCGGGTACCTGTTGCCCACCGATGTATTTATAATGCTCGTCCCATGGTCATTTTGTCCACGGCCACGTCGCGTTCTCCGCGACAGAGAAACGGAATTGGCACGAGAGTGATTCATTGACCAGCAAAAAGGAAGAGGATATCGATGACAAAGGAGTTCCGCCACGTGGTCTCCCAGCACTGTACCTTCGAGCAATAACAATCGGTGCAGCTTTAACGCTTTGCCGACCGCGTTACTATAATTAGCGGCCTCAAAATTCGTCGCTGGACCGGGGTACTATTCTTGGCGTTTCAGGAATTCCATTTAGAAGGGAACGTTAGTTATGCATTAAGCAATGATAGTGATATTTGCATTAGAGTTTGGTGAATCCTTTAATTATTACTGTTGCCTCTATGTAACAACAGTATTTATGCAACCGACGGTATTTTATCTTCTCGTACTTAAGCTAAACTACAAGGTAATATATAAAAGCAACGCCAATCAATTCAATATTTCAATTACACTATTTTTATAATGTTAATTATAGAATGCTAAAAAAAACTTAGGATAGTGTTACTTTTGCATCACTCTATATATTCTGATATTTCAGGTGAAAGTGAAGTAACAATAAGTATCGAAAGAAGCAAGTCGGCAGAACGTTAAACCAAATGGACAGTTATCATCGGGTAGTGACCAGAAGTGGGTGAGAACAGAGATACTGTATCGAACAGATAAGCACTCATCGGGGTCTTGATCGTGTAGCCGTCGACCCCCGCACCTTTTATACCCCTGTTCACGGGGATTGCTCACCTTGAGGGTGAGCAGCGAGACCGGCTGTATTCCGACACGTAGCTTCTGCGGATGCTCGTGCCCGTCGACGAGTAGAAACTGTAGGGCCGATCGAGTATCAACTATTTAATTAACCTCTTTTTTTTTTTGCATTGTCAAGAAGCCTGGGATCGGCAGCACGCTAACCAGTTCTAATATTTTAGAATTATTTGCAATATTAAGACTCATTTTGCAGAAAAAGTACGCGATATAAACTTGTAATCAACTGCTTGCTCAAGATCATCCCCACCATAACGGAGAAAGGTGTCTCAATGATCCAAAGAAACGATATAATTGGTAAAAAAATCTAGAGATGCAAACATTCGTCCAGTCAGTGGAGTATCGACGGGAGTAAGACGCCTCCTTTTAATCAACCTTCCTCCTTTCAATGTTAGTATTTTAAATTCATCGAAAGGACCAACCCTTTGCCTATACAACAGATCACCGATACTTGAAATAACAAATATAGGTAATATCCTTAACCGTATCTCTCTTTCAGACGATACCAAAAATATTGAAGTATCTTGAATAATCGCTATTGACGGAAATTAAGCCAGCAAAGGGTTAGGGTCCTTTGTTCCTAACTTTCAACTGAACAAAATGCACGTGATTGCCGATCCCTGGAATCCATTGGCAAAATTTCGGACGTGGAAGGGGAAGAATGTTTCGAGAGTGGAAATGAAACTCACCTGCCTGACGGGCAGTAGGATCGCCTGTACTCGGACGTATAGTTCGAACGAAAACCCGAGCTGCTCGACGATGGAGAGTAGAAGTTTGTCGGTCGATCTAGAATCGACGAAGAAGCAGTAGATCTGTAGGTGTTCAGCTTCGAGGTAGACGTGCCGATAGCGGAGCTGCTGGTACCGCTGGTACCGCTGGAACATCGTCTGCTAGGAGAGTGTGGCGCCATTGGACTGGTACTGTACGATACTGCTACGGAGCCCGCTTGGCCCCCACGGTGATACGACATTGCACCCGGGTCACCAGTCTCAATCTCTCTCTTTCTCTTTCTTTATGACTTTCTTCTCTAGATACCCCTTCCTGAATTCCAACACAATTGAGGAGAGATCGGTCAGTGTATCTATCGACAATGAAGGGGCCCCAACTTCGAATGCAAATAACTCAAAGTTTCGAGTACCTGTCCCTATACTATAGAGCGTGATTTGTAAAGAGAAAGAAGTCTATTACGTGTCCTAAAAGTTTTATTAAAATCGACAACTCGAAGTTGGGACCCTCTTCTTGTGAGATACTATGGTAGGGAATTTTCTATTGCTAATGTGCTAATAGTTTTTGTATGGTGTTCCGAGGGTGCACTTGAGTTTTTTACGGAAAGAATTTAGATCCTTGGACGCGATTCTAATTCTATTGTTAAGAATTCTCTTTCTGTCGAAGCGTATTGTGCGGTTACCGATTGATCTACGTTCCTTGAATTTGAGGATTTATAAAACGGTCGGTAAGTACGAATCCTGAGTAATCGACTTAAATGCGATCATAACCCCAATTCAAACGACCTGAATTAATTTAGGGATGAATACAAGAATTTATGTCAATATTTATGGGATAGCAGATTGTTCCATCCTGGATCGATTCAATTTTGTAAATGCATTTTGACGTCAAACGCGAGAGGACAGACGAAGTCGATCCATAAAGCATTAGGTAAGAAGACTTTTGGAAGAGTTAAGCAACGATAAAATACATCTCGAGGGGCCAGATACTTCGAACTGGAATTTACAGCGAGTTTCGTCAGACGCGTAACAATTTTTTTCTTTTTTTTTTTTTTCATTTTGTGGCATCGAAATTCTCAAAGGTACCAGAAGTAACGTCGCAATTAATTCCAATCATATATCGAATAACCAAGCAAGTTTTGTAATTTATGAACGAAACTTAATCGATTAGCATTCTATTCCAGAAGAGCAAGAGAAACAACCACGATTTCCAGCTTCAGCGTTGACCTTGCAACTCGAGCGAGCTACTTCACCTTGTCCCCTTTATCCACGGAAGAATCTACTCGGTGACCGCGAAAAAACGAATGAATCTACATATGGCGCTAGAAATGAAATCCGCATTGGGTTACGCGATCAACCGGATATCGATTTGTTTCTGTCTTCGTGTAGAATGAATTACAAAGCGGAGAAGGAAGTTTTACCGTCGATACTCCAGCTGTCAAATTCCGTGAAGACGAACGAGAATACAAAACGAAGAAATGCCAAAGGTCACTGGGGCGTGCTAAAAAAAAAAGCAGCCTGACCTTGAGCCAGTGGAAAAAAGTAGCTATAGCAGCACTCGCGCTGCTTGATACTTGAAACGCGTGCTATCATTTTTAATCATGCTACACGCTGATCGTGTTGAATCTATAAAAGATTGGTAGGGGTCAAAAAACCTAACAGTTTATTTGTTCTTCGAAACTATTGCAATCCTGAGATGAAATTTTTTTTATTTCCGCTTGCTTTTAGTTTTGTGTCACTGTGTAGGATACAAGTGTTATCAGGATCTTGCCTTTTAATTTCCCAGGAAATTGAAATTCTTTAAAAATTTATTGTGGGACAGGTTTTGATCAAATAAAGAAAAATGGAATAAAAAATACTGAACCATAAATGTTAATTGGAAGACAATGGTAACGTGTAAAGCAATGTCTGATAACGTATCACATTGGGAAATGATCAGTGAACTCGCTCAGGGAGCAGATAGCGAAATACTACCAGCTATTCTAAATTTAACCAAGATATTACAGCTGGAAAATACTTTTTTTAACCCCCAAGTGGCGAGCGAAAGATAAATACGTAATAGTTACATAACAGCTAAAGCGAAATCGTTTTGATAAAACCGTAAGTCTTATCTCGTTGCAACGCAACAATGCAACCAAGAATTAAAAAGTGGAAACTACATTACCGTCGTAAATTAAGTAAATATTTTAACCGTACTATGCCGAAACTTCAACAACTTTTATCGTAACGATTAAATAAATTAATTATAATTTGTTTTTGGAATTAACAGTGGCGTAAAAATTGCGCGTGTAACATCCAAGAGGGGAATCCACGTCTCTGCCAAATACCTGGCGTCAAGAAAGCAGCCACATTTTCCCCCCGGCTTTGGCAAGCATCCCAGTTTTCACCGGAATACATCAGACGCGCAAAACCAATATGAGAAACGTCTTGAATTTCCTCGAAGATCGTGTAACAAGTAGAACTATTCGCATTCTATTAAATTCACCATTCTATTAAATCGTTGAGCAAAAAATTCTTATTACATTTTTTGTTAGATACAGAAGGATATCTTTCGATGATTGGCAATATTTTTACCACCATTTTTTAGGAGGCGAATGACACAAAGAGATGAAAAAAAAAAGCATCGCGTGTACAGAGGAATATCTCATGGTGGAATTACGATGAAGATATTACGGGTGATCTCTTACGTTTCACAGACAAAGTCAATAACGCGGTTACATAATCACGTAAAGAGCACAATTGAAAATTATGTAACTAATCCTGTGATGTGAATCCATCAGTAAACGCGTGAACCATGCGAGTTCATTAATTACGTTCAGCGTGCTGAAGTATACGTGGCAATTCTTAAAAATTATTAATATAAATATATTCTTCCAAGTAATCGAATAACTTATCAAAGTTTCTGCATTTTTTTTTACTTAATTATTCGTGAACATTTCCTGATTATCTTTGATTAATTGTATTACAGAATAAATCAAATTTGGAATAACTTAGAATGAATTTTAAAATATAGGTGACATAACAGAAAACGGTCCATATCATTCGATCAATGGATCACGCCGATTACATCATGGGAATCAGTACACGTGGATCCCTGGCAGAGCAGATTATGTGTTTACGCAACGAAAACGAGACAAAACGTGTCTCCCCAAGTTTTCAGCATTTCAAATCACCGTCTACGATGGTAATACATGCATCGGTAAGTAGCGTGTAACAATAGCACTATGCTAATAATTTTTGTCTCTTTTTCCCTACTTAAAATACGAAACACGAAGAACGAGTGGATGGGGATCCAACGCCCCAAAGGCAACTATTTTTTTAAGTGGTCACTTTATTCGGTAGTGCTATTAAAAAAAGGAAGGATCGAAATAAATTCGAGGACAACAGCTCAACTTGGACTAAACATAAGATTGAAGCGGAATGGAAAGAGAAAGGCTCCCCCTACAAGTTACTAGGAATCGAATACGACCGCGTTTTTCCAGAAATCGGCGACACACGATATCGAACGCACGTAAAAGACTCAAAGGCTAAAGTGTAACGAATATATACGCACGTGGCGATGCTTCTGGTTCGCGTACGACTGCACTTATAACGCGATTAATAAGATCGATCGAATTCGCTTATGGTCTTGAGTCATTCGTACGCTGACTAGTCGTAAGTGTATGTGTGATGTATTGCATTACATAAGACAACGACATACAGGTATAGGATGATATTTTACAACGTTTCTTCTACAGAAGGAAAAAGAAAGATTCTACAGTTTACTAAAGGCAATGATAAAGAAGGAAAAAAAAAGGAGAGAGAAAACAAAAAAGCGTCGGAATATTGTCTGTTTATTATTTGGGAATGGGTGTGCGATATGGAAAGCGCCATCTTGCATTTGCATTCGAAATTTTCGATTCCTTCGCGTATTAATTATCACGTACTACGTGTCGGCGTTAATTTAACTTTCAAGAAAAATATATCGGATCAAAGCGATAGTCGAATCATACGAGACAATCGAAGTCTATTAATTAAAATAGGTCTGTCTAAACTACGAGCGGTTCTGTAGCGATAGGTCACCTATTGAGAGCATTATAATCGTGCGTTACACATATTCGATTCTTTTTAGAAACTCAATCTTCCGAACCGTTTCGATTATCGTATGGATTTAGAAATATTAGAAATGTTTCCGATACTGAAATTGATGAAAAGCTTGAAATAATTTGAAACGTTTTTTTATGGTTCGATCGAAATGATTTATCGATTCTTTCGCCTCGGTCATCGTGTATCATCTATTTCTGTCTTTTCTCTCGTTCTTTTTCGAGAATAGTACAGATAATTTAACATGTCACAGGATAGACAATTTTTCGTTTCAGAATCGATCGACTCGGGATGATGGTACAAAAGGAAAACGTTTCTCGATACTTGGAATATTTTTATCGAGTTGTTTCGATTTGTAATCTAACCCCATGTTCACGAGGCCAGAAAGCGAGAAAGCGAGAAAGGGATAGAAAAGCGGGCGTAAAGAAAGTAGAGGGGAGGTAGAGGACGGCCAGGCGAGGAAGAAAGAGAGCGAAAAGGAAAAGAAAGGGAAAGAAAGACGCGTTGATTTGGACACGGCCTTTGGCATTTCTCACGTTCCAAAGTTAAAACCTACGACCTGTATACATAATGGTAACTCACACATACGACGAGTCATTCATTACAAAATGAATTAAAGGAAAATACTCACGGCCTGACGCCTCTATTCGAGTACGTAGTTTTCACTTGATTAATTTGTCCAAGGTGTACGTGTACTTGGTTTCACCAGAAAACATCGGTATTACGAACACCTTCGCGTTTCCACGATCATATCGTCGTCGTATACACGAGGAATTTAGCTTGCTTTTCTTGGTCGATTTTATGGGGACGAAAGGGGAAGGAGAGGCGATGCGTCGCGATGTTCGAAAGCACGGGCCATCCCTCGGAACTGTCGGTGACGTCACCGCGGCGAATACTTGGGACTTTCGACGTGCCTGAGCTGAGGAGATAGTCGCACAACGTTGCGAGAGCCTCGAGACACGATCGATTTACCGCACGGTTTACGTCGATCACGCTACTACGGTCGTTACTGAAAAAATCCCTGACACTACTCCGTACGACCGTAGTTTCGCTGCCTCGGGGCTCCGGCTTCAGTTATTTACCTTTTTTTCCACACTTCTTTCTCGTGACCGATCAAACACTTGCGACACCACGAGATTATCACCACTGACTTGTTAACGCAACGTGCGTGCAAACAATATGGCGATTACAAGGTTGCCGATTTCCGCGTTGACAGTCATCGCTTCCGCGACTACCGCATTCTGCGCTAGCGCAGAAGAAAGTGCTCTCTCAATTGCCTAGGGTGAAACTTGGATGCCAGTGCTGCCACTCATGGCCGCGCATCGATTTGAACCACCAATCGCGTCAGTCCGCGAAAACTTTTTACAATTGAATTTCCCGTCTCCATCAATTAGTAACTCGTGTCATTGTTTAATTCTTTAAGCGTCAGTATTAAAAATAAATAACTTTCACGTGCATAGGCATAAAATAGCGAAACAGTTAATAAAACATGGATGTGGATCGATTGTAAAAATGTTAACTTTGAAATCGAAGTTTCTTCATTTTTACGCGATTATAATCCGTTGACGCGACGTATGGAAACGTGTGTGAAAATATTTTTTATTTAGAGTTTGAGTCTTTGGAAATGGTCAAGCATCTTTGTTACACTGTTTTTCTACGTATTCTACGGCCATCTGCTGAACACGCGCTACATCTTCTTGAGTACCATGCTGTTCTTCGAAGCTGATAAACTTTTTGAATAGGGTCTTCATCTTCCTCGGTGGTAATGTCTGAACAGCAGCTCTCTCCAATACTTTCCTACAAACGTAACATTTTCGTCACATCGTGGGGTAAGTACTCCGTTATATTACAAATAATAAACAAAATTAAAAAGATTTTTACCTTGCTAAATCAATATCGTTTGATTTAACTAAAGAATCAATGTAACAACACCATATATCTACTCGCTTAGGGTAGGAACTCAAAATTTGTTCGAACAGGGTTTGTGCTCTCTCTTTCTCGCCAAATCTATTCTCCATGAGCGCGAACCGTACCATTAAGTTTACATCTGTACAAAGTTAATTTATCATTACGATATCGTTACTTTATTTCGCGAAATTTAATTCGAATGTATACGTACGTTCAGATGCTGGCAATGACTGCAACGCTCTCTGCATAACGTGCCTTGATTTGTCTTTCAATCCCATTTTTAATAATGTTTCCCCACAGTTTATCCATATCTTAGGATTCTGCTTAAACTTTCCAATCATGGTATTAATTGTTTTCTCTAACTCAATCTGCCTACCAGCCTCTGCATGTACGGTCAACATATGAGTGTATATCTTCAGGGAATCATTGGTTCTCACTGCCTCTTGGAAAACATCGTTCAGTGATTCAGGAGTTCCAAACTTCGATTCTAAATTCAACCAGGCATTCCAAATGTTTAATCTTTCGTTCTGTTCCCTGAAGTTAATCGTTTTAACAGCTCTCCTCGCAACTGCTCTTGCTTTCTCAATTTCTGTTGTTTGCAAATGGTACGCCATGTACTGTAACCAAATTATTGAACTGTCTGGACTACCCAGAACCAGTCTGTCGAATTGGTCCACAGAATTTGGTAACTGATTACTAACCAGCGCTTCTTCTCTTTGGCGAATCTCGCGTTCTTTCTGTCTTTCTAGTTCTCGACGTTCAGCAGCGTTTAACTTCTTCTTTTTCTGCTTCGATTCTGGAACCGTTTCATCCTCACTGTCGCTGGATGATTCATTGTTCTCGAGCAGACTTAAGTCCGGTTTGTCATCCCAGAAAAATCCACATTCGGGTATTCTCGGCTTCTCCTCTTCAATCTTATAATTATTAATTTTATCCTGTACAATTTCCAAATCATTTTCGGTAGGTTTAACATCTTCCTGTTTAATTTTCTTTAACTTCTGTTCCCTTTTCTGTTTAACACACGTTGCGCGTTCTTCTGCTTCCTGTTTAGTTCGTTTCTTCTTACCTGCAACTCCCACTTCCGGTTCTATATTCTCAAACTTATCTTTCATTTTTTTTGCAGGTACCTCGCTATCTTGTGTTACTTTCTTCCTCTTCGAAGAAGTCTTCTTGTCACGTGCTTGTTTTGCTTGTGCACAATACTTTTTTTCGAATGCAGATTTTACCATGCAGATAGGCATGATATCGGATTCCGTGGCATTTAATAGAACGTAGCATTTAATTTTGGAATGAACCGTATAAGGTGTTAAGTCTGGCCGTATATCATTCATATGACGTCGTACAGGCATCGCAGCCAAAGTACCTTTACCGATACCTTTTAAAAGAATTAAGATAAACCAATTCGTCACCATTAAGATTCTACCTCTCAGTAGTTTTTCTTCGCGAAACTGTGTGTGCTTATTTTGTTTTGCATTTATTTTATGCATTACTGCAGGTAACGTGGTCAAATCGACAAGTTCGTGCACGTAATTCTTCCACATAATCGTACCAGAAATTTTGTCACCCACATTTTTATCTCCGGAATAGTGATCCTTGGATACTATACCCAGCAAATTGTTTTTCAATTGAACCACCAAACCATCTGCAGTAATTTTTTCAATCTTTCCTGTAACTCTTTGTCCTAATTTTACAGAAGAGATCGGTCTGTTCTCGTAAAATGAATTCTTAGCTAGATCTACTAATTTGTTAAAATGCAAAGCCAAAGTATCCACGGCTGTCATCATCCTGCTCTTAGGATCAGGTAGTCCATCGTATATCTTCTTAAGTGACAGTGTCAGACCTAATTGCTTCTCCTTTTTATTCATAGAAATGATTTTTGCGAATAAAATCTGGTTTACGTGCAACAGATTAAAATTACTGACATTGCTATAAGACACATATCCGAACGGCGTGCATCCTGAAACTGGAAGAATAACTCTCAAACCATCCGGTTCGAGGTCTCTAATCGAGCAAGGTATACAATCTCCTACTTTCAGTTTTTCAAAATCCCTATACCTTTCTTGAGGTACAAATGTTCTAGTTAGAATTAAACTAGGCACTGTAGCAAATACTAAAGCTGAAAGAGTATCTCCAGGAATGCATTTTGATGCTAATAAAGCTGCAGTCTCCATACAGGGTGATATGTGTCCAGCTGGTAAAAATCCTGTACTAACATTTTGACCGTCATTTTTACTGATTCTCAAATACACCCCTTGAGTAGATGATTCTACTACTGTTCCTTCTACTTGTTCACCAGTAACGAATGTTGTCTCTTCCCTTTTGATATCTATAGTAGCCACGCTTAGAATCATTTTTTCTAATTCTTTATCCACCGATTCGACCTTCACTAAGATCGTTTGCCCAATGGAATAATTCCAGTTCACGTCGGATGCTTCCTTGTCCAGAGCTGTACGTGGAATCCAACCTTTGGCATTCCCGAACAGTTTTACAAGTATTCCATTTTTGTGTATTTGAATGATAGTTCCATGATGTTTCGATCCAAGCTTCGCGTCTCTTGTATCAGTCAAAATAGGAATATTGCTTGTTACAAGGGACTTTTTCAAAGTAAAGTATATTTTATTTCGATCAGTATTAATGGACAATACCCTTGCTTGAACCTCTTTGTCGACCTTCAATTTTTTTAAAGCGCTTAAACCTTCATCGGACACGTGCTCTGGTGAAATCTGCCCGCTAAATTTACCGATTTGCACGTTAATGAAACCAGTTTCTTTGTCAATACTCGCAATCTTTACATTCACCACGTTGCCTGGTTTAAAGTCAGAAAGTGAAAAGTATTTTTGTTCCAACAACGAATGTTGCATAGTACAGACATAAGTTCCATCCATCCAACTGTACGACAGTATTCTGCATTTGTGCGTAGTGCCAGGTATAAATTTTTCGATAATTTTACCGTAGTCTACGTTTGTTCTTTTCAAGGGAACGAATCCACGTACTCCATTCTTACTTAACTGTAATACTACTCCACCGGATTCTCTGAACAAAGCAGTGGCTTCTTCTACAACATCTCCTGGCTTAAAAGTATCGTCTCTAGGTTTATGTATGGTTGAACTAAAGTATCCAAACTTAACAGTTGGTAAAATGTACAATAATGTGCCAGTAATTTTGAGTCCTTTCGAGTATTTGGATAAAGGTTCGTCTAAATAGAGTTGATTTATGTATCCCATATAGTTTTCTCCGAACGAAACATATAGACCATTAGACAGAACTTGTTTTATATAGAGACTATAAGTTGTGCCTGGCATTAAGCTGTCCAAAGAGTTGATTTGCGTTTCGTTAACAGCCTTAACAAGTTTCTTTTGCGGAGATAACGTAATTGTCGATGCATTTTCGCTTGTTTTAACTTCTTTAACATAACATAGAAGCTGTTTACCTGGAACTGGATAAAATTTTTTTCTTATAATCATTAGTTTCTTCGCATAAATGTACGTTCAAAATTACTTACACAAACATTTTTCATTACCGCTTTCCTTACTAGGGATAAATGCTCTCACGTTTGTTAAACCTGTGTCTACCACGCAACCATGATCTTCAATGCTACTAACAGTACATACAATTTTTGAACCTTTATCCAAGTAAGTAACGTCTAAATTTTGATTTATCAATCTAGGTTCGAGAGAAATTGATATTTGCCATTTCTCTTCTGGTTGTATAACTTTCACATAACATACTACGTAATCTCCACGGGAATACAACTCGGGCAAGGATTTAAATTCATTTATCTGAGAATCTTCTGACTTAATTAAATTTTGCAACAAATTTGTATAAGGTTCGCTAATATTTGTTATTTGAGCACGACCTATTATGCCACCTGGCAAAGATATCATTAAATCATACTCTGTCACTTGAAAAATGCACCCTAATACAACTAATCCTTCGGATATCGTTGCATATGATAATCGTTCAGCAGTACTAGAAACCAAATTTGTTTCGTCTTCATTTTGCTTCTTTGCTTTCTCTTTCTCACGGTGCTTTTTATTGACTTTCTCATGTTTGTTAAATAGCTGTTAAAACATAAACATAGATAAAAAAACAGTAACTGTAAAACATCAAGATACGGTAAATATTTTTAAAATAAATTTACCGAAACTGTTGACTTCTTCAGAACTTTTTTGCCACCTCTTGGAAAATTTTTCAGTGCCATCTACGATAAATATTTATTATTACATATTCGTATTATTCTTTAAAATTTATCTCATACTAATTTTACCTTTTCAGTAGTTACACAATTATATTTTTATGTAAAACGTGTTACATCTGCACATGCTCGTTTTCACGTTTACCGTCACGTTTAACTCTTTGAGGTTATGTCAATGGCGTTATGTGTAACATAACCTTAATTCCTTTTTTATGTAGGTAATTAAAATTCAAGTATTACATTACATTAATCAATTCCTGTGTTTATTAATACAGACAAATTTCATTTTACGCTTACTGTAGTATTACATCATTAATATACAGATGTTAATTCATTAAACTTATGCCATTGATACTATTAGCAACCAAAAATATTGCTACTCGATTATTTAGTCTCTATCTGCTTCTTTTCATCCGATAATTTAGTTAATTTTTCAAGTATAAGTGGTTTTTTGATCACTGGTGGTATTAAACCTGCAGCAACATATCTTCCTTCGGACACTAAGAAATTGTACACACCGCAAGCTTGCTGCACTGTAAGTATCTCAGCTTTGATATTGTACTTCATTAATATTTTCCTGAGTTCTAAGATTTTTTTATATTCGTAATTTGTTTCTAAACCTAAAACTAACAGATCTAGCGGTGGATATAAAACAGTAAATAAAGATAAAGTTGCTTCATTTATATCCTTTGTGGAACCAACATTCCAAGACAAGATAGTTTTAGGCAAAATTGCAAGGGGACCTAATACTATTGAATCATCGTTTAATTTGAATCCTACCTGTAAAAAATAAGCAGATCAGAGACATATAATTTCATTAGCTGAACTCGTATAATAATTAAAAAAACTTGTTCGTACGGGTAAACATTTATTTACTAAAAATGACTTTTCTTCTTTGTTGTTAATGATATTTACTGTTATTTTATTAGATCCATCGTATATTTTTTTAATCCTCGAACTATGGAACTGTCTGTAATTATTTAAACATATTTAAGCAGATGAATCTTTATATTATTTTTTGTTTTAACAGAAAAAAAATATAAATTAATATTGACATGATTTAATACGCAGCATTACCTACCTACAAGTTTGTAATAATCGCCTTAAGATAAATAATTTGTCGTTCAAAACCATTGTAACAATGCAATTAATGTTTAAATATTACGATAGTTCTTTAGCAACTGTTATATACTATTGAACTCGTATTTTTTAATGATCGTGTCCACTCTATCTTCTTAACAGTACATGACTGTTACTGATACCGTTTGATTGGTCGATTCAAGAATCATCGAAAGTTTGACCGGTACAAAAATATAGCGTTCAGAATGGTGAATAAAATCTAAGTGCGACGTCCTCTTCGAATTTTAGTGTATTTTTAGAAATATTGCATGGAAAATACTTTGTCACAGAGAAATAGTCCTCCTATTTGGATACGATATGGATAGGGAATCGGTGTCAAAAATGAGCAAGGGCTGTTGGAAATTTGACCAAGACGACAGAGGTGAGCATCGGAACGCAGCAGGTTATCAAGTGATAAATGTTAAAATGCATAATAAAAAGTAAACGACCATCAATTATCGTAAATCTTGCGTCGTATTTATTTTTTTAATCAGCTTATGAAACCATTAACCATGTAATTCCATGTTGTATGCAATTTATATATCTTCGAGAGAATTTCCCGGGGAACGAATCGGCTTTACGAAGTAGTAGAAATTTTTAAGAACTGACTCTTATTGTAGTTCGTTGTAACTTCTGTTTTAATTGAATAATGTGTGTGCATTAAATTAACTGAAACGGAAGAAAAAAATTTGACTTTCATTAATTTCATAGCGCTATATATAGATATCGAAGAAGACACAGAAGAGGAGAAAGAAAATAAAATATACAGCTGCTGGGATCAAACTCCTGATATACTTCTAGAAGAAATTTTTTCTTATTTAACTGTTCGCGAAAGGTATTATGCATCTCTGGTGTGTAGGTCATGGTATCGTGCCTTTAAGTTGCCAAAGGTTTGGTCCACCTTTACATTAGAGGATACCACGCTTACTAGGGGCAAATTTAATTATCATAGCGGTTGGCAATACGTCTTGGATCATATGAGAACGTCCACGTGTTTAAACAAAGTTGGAAGAAATTTCAGATCTCTAATTTTTGAACCTATGTTGAATTTTTATAATCTCTATGAATTCATGAATATGATATCTTGGTACACGGAAAGACAAGGTTCGGATAATACATCTGTGGCAGGAGTTGGTACTCACGTTCGACGACTTAAATTTACGTTTCCTTGTAACATGGAAAATGGAGATAATCCTGATAGTATTAGACTTTTTGGTACTGGTGGAAAATTGCTAGAAGCATTGAAAAGGCTAATGCGTAATTTACGTAATTTGAAATGCTTAGAGTTAATAGATCTCATGTTGGACAATAATGAAGCTTTACATTTAATGGATGATATTTGTACAAATTGTACTCAGACATTGTCAAAATTGATATTAATTAATACCACCAGGTATTATTGTCCTCTTCTACACGTAGGAGTATTTATTAATTTAAATGTAAGTTTTGTCCGGTAGAAAAACTTAGACTAAAATCTGTATAGATAGATCCTTTAACTTAAAATATTCGTTCTGTGTAAAGGTGTTAGTTATCGGTCCTCAGAATCTTCACGAAGATGTAATAGATTTAATTGGTTACACTAAATTACAACATCTTCACATTGTCCAAAATCGTTATAGTCCGAAGGATACCACAGTTAGATTGGTAATAACCCTATTAATTTTAGCATAGAATGCATCGTTACAAATGCATTAATTTAATTAATGTTTATTGATTTAGCCCTCAAGAAAATCTTGGATAAGAATGAAAGAAAATAATCCATATATTAAGGTACACTTTGAAGTGGAAAGTCAAAGATCCACGAATATACTTTTGCCTATTGATTTGTTAGAACATGGTAGCATTCCATGTCACAGTATTGTTTTAGATACTCCAAAATTAGATACACAGGTCAGTGTATGTTGCGAACTATAGAATATTATGGAAGCTACTTAATAGTTCAAGGTTTGATTATGTAGATTAAACGTTCCAGATTTTACCTTCCACTATTCTTAATCATGGAACATTTTTTGAATCAACATTAAGGGTGTACGCGCTCAAAGGTCTGACCAGATACTACACACCTAAAAAATTTTCACAGAGATTGGATCACTCCCTAGTGCAATTTTGCAAAATGTGTCCGAATCTTCATACACTGGTATCATTTTAGATTTGAACAAATTTCTGATGTATAATGTGGCTTTCTTAAAATCGCTATGATTCTAACAAAAATTCTTAACGATGTGTGATAGCATGAATTCGAGTTGTACAAATGGCTTTATTGCTCTTCATGTAAGATCTATCTAACTAGATTGTTCCTTAATATTTATATATAATACAAATTCTAAAAAAATACATTAGAAATATCAAAAACGTCTCTTGCAGCTTTTACAGATCTATTTATGTACATGTGTTGTGTTGCAATACATCATTGATTTCTCAATAGTACACAAGGCAACAGATTTAAATTCAGATCGATTACTGTATCAATGACTTGGAAGCCAATCAGTGGGGAGACAAACATTTTACCATGACACATTTGATAACTTGCCTGGGCTTCGGATTATTGAACGAATAATACCTCAGACGATTACGTTAATCCACTCACGGATTGGTTTCCTTCGTGTTCTATATTTTATCCTTTCACACGGCTAATACATCTGTGAATTATACGTAACTAACACGTAAAAATGATTAAATAGCGTGAATCAATAATTTGACGAATATTTCCCTGCAGATGATTCGGGATAAAATATCGACAGCTACGATTTTAGAAATCGTGTCTACGGCAAAGAATTTGCGTTGTTTGTATGTTCGGAGATATTCAGTTTTAAAGAAATGTGACGGGGCCTGGCTGAAAATAAATAATTGGACGCCAGAACATTATCAATGGATCAAAAAGAATAGTAGTAGTTATGAAAGTACAGAAAGAGAGGTGTCTAGAATATTTAATTACAGGTGGTATATGCTATCTGAAGAGGAGTTTAGAAATCAAATGGTGAAGTTACATTTATGATGTATAGATAAAGAAAAGAAAAAAAAAAAAGAAAAAGAAAAATATTCTTATAAAAAAATGTTTTATATCAAACAAATCGTAATTAAACAATAATTATGTACGTTTATGAAATACATATGTGTATAAAGAAGAGTATGGTATGTATAATTTGTATTATTATGTACAATTAATGTAATGTATTTACACTTTTTGACATAGCTGTGGTGATATGCATAAAAGATTATTATTTATTTAAAATTAATTATGTTGGATTGTTATGTACAGAGATCTGTACGATCATCAAAGATGTAACATAATAAAACGATAATTGCAAGTATCTCCACTTTATTTCATCACATTGTATATAATAAGGAATTCCTATGCTATGTCATAACTTATGTAATTATGTACAATGCCGGGATATATATAGATCTTTAACGAGATACCTAATTTAAATAGTTATATCTAATATATAAGGATGATCAAATATAGCGTACAATTTCGAGTACACTCTAAATTAGATATTTATGAAAATTAAAATATCAATAATAACTCGATCGTTAAAATTTATAACAAATTTTCTTTATGACGCGGAACACACGCGTTCGCAATAGTAAACTTTACAAAATCATCAACTGACATATCAATAATTATTAGATTCAACAGAAAAAAAAAAAACAAGTATAATAGTTATCAAGCATTTATCGTATATACATGTTTTAATGTCGTATATACAAAACGTAAATGAGCATTAGGGAACATCGTACAACAATAATGATTTTTGGCTACATGGGTTAAAACGAATTTTCAAAATTGAAATGGAATCTAAAGTCTATGTAGTTTCTTTCCTGTTTTGTTAATTTCTATTTACAATTTAAAATAATTCATCACGGGGAACAATATGCAACAAATTTTCTTTCCTCGTTACAAAACAGTTATAATAAATAAGAAAAATTTAATCGAGTTTTTGTTATTTTAAAACAAATTATCTAACGTATAAAAGCAGAAAGCTGAAGAATTACGGTGCCAAGGCTGCTGATCGTTTGTCTCGATTTTTATTACGTTGGATAGTACGCGCCTTAAATGCAGCTGCGTTCATCAATGTCTATAAAACATAGTAAAATTAACGAGATTAATCATCTTATTGTAATTACCGATCGTAATTAATCTTCTCGGTGTATCTATGATGGAAAATTTACCCTTTCCAATTTGCTCGTTTTTTGGTTCAACGGTATCGGTAAAACTTTGTTACCGAGGTGGAAAATTTCACGCAGCAATTGATTCTCTGCAAGATGAATGTTTATGCCCGGACCAAGTACTCTACAACATGCATTGTATTGAGTTCGTGCACACCAGCCCTCTAAATATAGAACTTCTTGGCCGAATTTTACATGCATTTCGGGTACAATATCGTCCTAATAACAATAATAAATATCATCAATAATACAGTACATGTAGCTGCGTACGGTGTTTCAACATTCTCGTTACGAAATTTACCTCTATGTAGTGAAGTATGTCTCTGAAATTAGCTCTCTGTTGCCTGCGGTCTTTCTTTGCTCTATATTTGTTGGAATCCGTAGCAAGTTCCTTTAATGTTTCGATCAAATCTAGCGACCAATTTTGTTCATAATCGCAAGAGAAATCACGACCCACTTCAAATATTACAGCCACAGCTTCGCCAGCTGACAACCTTACATCCAAATGCGGTGATTCTAGTAATTCGCGTAATCTATTTAGGGACCTACAACAAAGATTATTATTTTCATCGTTTCACGCAATTCTTTAAGTTACACCAAAGATACTTACGGCATATAAGTATTGATTCTATTGCTCGCAAGCAAGTTGTATACGTCGGCTGGGGCCATCACTGTTAAAAGAAGCGTCCACGATGAAATTGCCGCAGCGTGCAACGCTGCAACTTCCGGAGAAATAGTCGCTATAGCACCATTGCCTTTTAGATAGGAACCAGAAAAGATACCGGCTAATAATTGCACAATTTCAATAGTATCAGCTGCATCGTTGCCCGATAGAAATTGGTTCATGCTCAGGGCCCAACAGCACTGAAAATAGATAATGTATCATTTATACGTAAATCGAGCTACTATTTTATTTTTTATATTACCTCTGAACGAGCTTGAGTCGAAGCTGTGGTGTCGCTGGCGATAAAAGTCAGAATACTTTTCAAATCCCGACAAACGATTTCCGCGCTTTCGAATGCTCCCAATTGAACACAAAGCAAAGTACTTAATCTGGCCGCTGTCGATTGTTCTTCGCTACGTCCTTTCTTTAAACCTCGCTCTATCGAATCTGTGATAGTCAACTTCCTGTCCTCAACAAAGTCTGGAACATACTTGATGGCAAAGATTTTTTCTATTCCATTGAAGCAAATTGTCCTGCCTTTTGCACTCTTTTGCGTTAAACCATCGATCGCTTCTTTCAGTTTCTCCTCAAATGCTTCCTGCTGCGTGAATTCATCCACCTCGTTATCATTGACATCGTCTAACATGCTGCGGTTGTCAGATTGACTACTAGACACGCTGCATGCATCATTATTGATGGAATCTTCATCGGATATTAATTCGGCTCTTTTCCCACCCTGACCTGTACAACAAAATTATTTCTTTGTTAGTATATCGTGTTTATGTTTTTACTTCCATATTATAAAGGAACAATTATATTAATATTTATATTTAAAAGAAAAGTAATTAAATGATCTATAATCTAAATGCTAAACGATCAATATTTGCATTTAATTTACATAGATAATGAGAATTAAAAATAACAGCTGTTAAAAGTGAATGTCATGTTACATAACACGAAATCTAAACAGCTGTTACTTTTTGTAATAATACAATTGCAATATATGCGATGGATTGTACAAAATTTTAGAAAATCCATAAAAAATTACAATTTCAATGTCAAGAGGCAAGACGAAATTTTCTGTGACTTTTCATTAGTAAAAACACAGTTATTGCAACATACGGTATGATACACACGGGTACACATTCCCTTTCATTAGAAGCATTTAACATGCCAATGAAAACAACTTTTTAAACGCCGATGACGTGCATTAATAAATATAGTATATAAAAAATGCACGTTAACAGCGCATAATACGCGAAAAAAAANTGTATTGTTTTGTATTTTCTAATATAAAAAATAGTTCACAACGATACATTTTCGTTACAACAATAACATAGAATTATGCACGATAAAGAAACGAATGCAGTTGCAGTCTTAAATGTTGCAAAAAATATACAATCTAGTAAGTTAGAGGTGAACGAAGACTACAATTGTGTGAATCTTATTGTTGTGTATAATTCATAGTATTTATATTACATGTTTTTATGAATTTGTTCGGTTACATTGCTATAATACAAAATTGAACATGTTCCAAGTGTAGCGAAGATGACACAAGGTATAGGTTCTACTTTGATCATAATTTATATTTAACTTTTGTTCGCACGTTCGGATAGACATTTACAAGTATATTAGTCTGTTCCGAAGTATTTGAATCGTTAGAATAGTACAAATTTTGCTTATTATAATTATATTTAAATCAACGTAGTAGAAAAAGTTTTAAAGGCCCAAGAAATTTTCTTGCTATACATTTAGATATGTTATTTTACTTTCAGAAGTATCACATTGCGCAATGTGTTTCATTGGAAAGTAAGGTAATCTTGAATAATAAAATTCATAGTTGGAAAAAAAAATCTGCCTTTTAAACTCATATTCCTTTGTACATAAAGTTTATTAGAATTAATTTCATATGAATATCAATAATGAAAGTACCATGCTCGTCGTGATCATCAAACTCACCGATGAACTAGTGGCTGCGGAATACTGAGCACTCGCATAACTTTGACAGGGTGTTACTTTTCGAATAAAATTGAATATAGAATCTACGATATTTGCTGGTGTTGGATCTGAACATTTTTCTAGTTCCTTTACGACGCATGCTTGAAGGCTAGACATATCCCTGTAGAAATATCGAAAGATATATGTCAACTGTCTTTTGCCATTGATTCGCGATATAAATGCATAGATACTTACGCGCATTCTTTAACTCCAAGGACAAGGGATGGAAAACTGTTTAATCCTGGTAGAGATCCACTGTTGGAATCAATTTGTGGCACGTAACTTCCAAAAGTAGTGTTGAGACAGTTCTGAATTTCTTGTTGCTTTGATTGCAAACACTCCGGCCCATCGGCAGATATAAAAACTGTGAAGAATATAAATCTGTTATAGCGATACTTGAAAGTAATTGCAGTAATTTTCATTTACTTGTATTAAATAATTTAGTAGAAAACATGCGTACGAGCAATTCGATCTCCTTCTTTAAAGCATACAAAATTTAAGAGAGAGTCTGTGATATTTTGAATAATCTTTCTATTTTCTTTTTCCTCTGGTTCCAAGCAAGGTTCTATAGCTGCGGTAAAATTGCCAACGCATTGCTTGAGGGTAGGCGTTTTGCGGCAGTAGTTTTTGAACACTATATCCAAATCTCCGGATGGCTTGTATTTTTCCAGTTCCTTCTCTAGCTTTGTTAAGTTGACGAACGATTTAAGGCACTGTTCCAAATTATCCTTGGCATTTTTCGCATTTTCGAATGCATGTTCTCCCCCGTTTTTATCGCATTTTTGTTTGAAAGAATTTTTAGCCTCCTCCAGAACGTTTATCACGGAGGAATTTAGATTGTTCAAGTCCGTGTTTCCAGATACATTTAGACTCTTCAAATCTATGACTTCGGAAACTTTGTGCAACACTTCCTCCGCATTAGGGAAATTTTCTTGGGAGTTGGTGTATGCGAGAAATCCTAAAATAAAAAATATATGTATTTCGTCACCGATATATCGATCTATATTCTATATAGCTGTAACATTGTTAGTAGGTTTTTTTTTTAATTATATTTAAATAATTTTTAGTGATAAAATAATTCAAGTTTTTGTTGTTTGAACTGTAGTATTACGTAAATAATAAGTTTCCAACGATTCTCCAGCCGGGTGTTTCAAAATTAATCGAATAATAAAAACTTAAGCCGAACTGTAGAAGATTAATGGTTACGTATATCCTTCGACTACTTTTTTAAGGCTTTAACATCAAATGTCGAAGTTCAAATTGTTTAGTTTCGCGCTTATTCAGTATATTTTTCTGTAGCATTTCCTGTACAAAGAGGAAGTAAACACGTCATCCCATGTGGACTTTGCATTCAGTTGTCGCTTCGATTTGAAATCGCAATTTATTTATATTTTACACAGTTTGCCAGAACAATGAAAACATCGTTTCGTCTAATTTGAAATTGATTTTGCTCACTTTCCTTATCTTATGAATACATTTGTAGGTTATGACACGTGTACAATTTTTATCGATACGATTTTATCGATAAAGAAAATATTTGTAATATATTGTGTATGGTATTTTATTAGATTATCGATTTATCTTTTGCCAGTACCATGAATATTTTTCTAGGAAAAGATCGAAGCAGATTGATACAGTACAAAGTGCACGAGTTGAATCAACGTGCAATCTCTGCATTCTTTACACGTGTCTCATAACGATAAGCATTTGTCCGGTATAAAGAGAGAACAATAAAATATTTAGCTTTACTTCGCATCAATAATCAATTACGACGATCATTATACTATCTTTGCAATTATTTACCCGTAATATCTATTGAAAATCTGTAGGCGGCACGAATTTCGATAATTTCAACACTCGATACTCGTTAATCGAGTGTAATCCCAATGATTATGCGAGGACAATCGAAGGTCGTTGTTGTTTTTTGATCACGAAATCGAACACGAAATTCGAGATTTATCGTTTCTCTGGTCGATATGGAACAATGGACACTGTATCCAATAACATGTACGGTAACAATCGCGATTCGATCGGTAACGCTAATGCACGTTTTATGAATGTAAACGTAACGAACATTTTTTAACGTCTAACCTTGGTTCTGTTAATAAAAGAACGCTTCCGATACGAATGAAAAAGAAGTACACTATTCCTTAGCATGATTTTACACTGTAATTATCTTATGTATATTAAATTCTTTTTTCTGTTTCTCTCAGCCGACACTCAAGATTCCCGACACTCAAGATTTTGTTTTTACGCGATATTGTATGTCGTGAATTATTTACACAACTTCTATCGAGGAAAAAATACAGCAAACAAACAGTATTTCGCTTCCAGTGTCGAAATAAATCGTCGAAATTTTTTACACCCACTTACCGCAGAAGAACACCACAGCAATGAGTGTGGTTGAGTACTTGGTCATGTCTGTTTTTTCTGTGTAGCACGTTTGACTGAGAATTACTGAGACGTTTCCAGACGTCTAAACACCGTGACAGCGAATTTTACGCAGAAAAGCGTATCTTCACTACGGAACAACAAGATGAAAATACACCTTTACATATGCATCACTACGAGTGTAACAGTTGACGCATTTGGATGTACTCTGTTTATCATGAGAAACGTGTATCGATGTGTCAGCGTTGCCCGGAAAATCAAGAAAGAGAGACAAGAGATAAGAGAGCGAGATGCCGTGATGTAACAAGTACAGCACAAATACACCACACCTTGGACGAGCGATACTTCGATACTGAACCAGTGTGCGCGTGCGCTTCACTTATATAAACCCGTTGCACTCTGCCCCTGCGTTAATTCTGATCCAATTTCACGTGCATCATGATTAAATACTAGTTACCTTCTGTTACTTTTATTGCCGTAACAAAAATAAATATTTTGTCAAAGAAATTATACCAATAATCATTCTTATGTATTTCAGTAAAGGTTGAAGGTTTCACGTTGAAAGTAGCAGAGTTTCAATTTGTTTGTAGCTATATTACATGTTATTATAATTTAAATAATATTTAGAGTAATTTTATGAAAGTAAATTGAAAAAATATGGATTATTAGTTTATAATGTAAATTTAAAAAATCATTTCTCAAGATTCCTCGGTAGTATAGTGGTTAGTATCCCCGCCTGTCACGCGGGAGACCGGGGTTCGATTCCCCGCCGGGGAGATTATTATTTTTGTATTATTTGCCAATATTTTATTGTAGTCAAAACTTCAATGAAATACCTAAGCCATACATTTTGTATGGCTCAGTTGCTATTCAACCCTCGTAGGAGACGGTCGCACAACGAGCGACCCGTGCTACCTGGGTGGTCTGAGTGCAATTATCCTGGCTGTGACCATAAGTGTAGCCATTCGAAGAAAAGTGTCGAGTGAAAAAACTGTTGAACTGTGATAAATATTGTATTTTATAACTCTAAGATAGAAATCAACAAAAAATCTCAAAGGGAGCTACCTCTAAACAAAGCGTCTACAATAGAAATTGTAGAACCGGCATCCGCTAACCATACGAATGAATTAATTCGGTTCATTAAACAAAAAAATATACTTAATCAAGAACACGGGCTAGTCTACGTGTCAAAATCATTGTTAGCGAGAAAAAGTTAAAATGAAACCAACGAAGGTTATTTCGACTTAGGCTACAAGCCAACATGAGAAAGCGTCGAAACCATCGTACGAAGAGCTGGTTAAAATTATATCAAATCTAAACGAAACAATTTTAAACCTGGCCAAGCAGCTAAAGGAAGAACGTGAAAAAAAATAACGCTATTCTAGCTAGCCAGGCAAGTAAATCGGTACCTAAGGAGACAATGGAACCTCTTAAAATCCCGCATAAGGGGACAAAAAAGGCAGCGGAAGAATGAACGACCACCGGCCGGCTCAAGAGGAAAAACCCAACCACTTTACCACTACCAAGAACAAAAGAAAATCCACTTAAGGCATCCGCATCGGCGGAAGCAACAACCAGCAAAAAACTCAAATTCGAGAACGACCTCTTCATCCGACCAATCTTGACACACGGTCCAGGGACCATGGAGAAACTCCGAATCTTCGAAAGGAAATGCATCCGAGCCAGCCTCAACAGTTGAAGAAGCCAAACTCATTAGAATAGATCTATTTAGTCACATCCAATAGCCAAATCTTCTGCTGCACATATCCGCGTTCGCTATACTTCGAGAAAACTATGAAAACCGGACACACACCACCAGAGTCATTTATATATCTAGACAGTGAAGGATACATACAAAATCACAGAAACATTCCGATGATCCTAACATATGCTTCAACCACAAATTATTCAGCATAGACCTAAAAGTCAAACACAGACAAAATAATAAAAGATACCGGTGGGTATAATATAACATAAAATTCTTGAATTAGTTTTTGCTCTCCTTCTGAACCTCCAGCATATGTAGTGCATATGTAACGTGAGAACACGCAAGAACTCCTCGTTAGTATAGTGGTCAGTATCCCCGCCTGTCACGCGGGAGACCGGGGTTCGATTCCCCGACGGGGAGAACATTATTTTTTCTTTTTCTTCTATTATATATGTACACATATATATATATATTTTTTTTTTATTTAATGTTAACTTCGTATCACAAATAAGTTACTCGTACTCCATTTTGTTACAGTAATCGTGTAAACTTTATTTTCTTTTATATTATCTTAGCTTATCTTAACCAAAAATAGATTGTATAGTTCCCGTTTCAAGCAACATTATTTATTGCCTCATAATTGAAGAAAAAGAAACTTAATGTAAATATTATATCGTAGCAATAAGTGCAATAAATATAAAGAGAATATTCAAACTGTGCGTGCTCCAATATCGGAGCTTTTAGTCTAGTGTATTATAATTCTTGTTCGTGTTATATTTTGTTCTTTATATTCATTGTATCTTCTTGTATATATTGTATTTTATTCCGGCACAACAAACATTCGTGACACAGAAAACAAAAAAGAGATGTGGTTAGACTATGACACCCGATAACTACGTGACTCACTCTCCAGCGTTGGACGTCCAGATTACCAGTTCTTACACTCTCACGCCATACGCAGGGCTAAGTGCCTGCCATAAATCGTACGAAAGGAAAATAGGGTTGGGCTAATTGCCTTTGGCGGCTCTTAAAACACGTCACGACTGAAAACTATGAAAGAACTCGTAGTTTAAGTAAAATAAGTTTAAGTATTATATTGTAGTAACAAGCACAACAAATATAAATTTCACGTTAAGATAATGCGTACGCCAGAGCCAGGAAATACTTTGTTTTTTGGCACAATGGTATCGAGTTGTATTAAAATTTGTTATAAATTAAATATGGGTCAAATTGATACAATTTCTGTTGGTATTTTACAACATGTTTCAAGAAGCATCGGTGGTTCAGTGGTAGAATGCTCGCCTGCCACGCGGGCGGCCCGGGTTCGATTCCCGGCCGATGCAAATATCTCTTTTTTGTAATTTAGCAATTGTTTTATTACAATTTTATGAAATTATATTTTGATACTACAATCTTAATACTAAATTTCAAGCGTGTCAAATGTATTGGTATCGAGTCCCAAAGAATAATCTTTGGGAAACGATACCAATTACCAGGTCTCACCACGTGGAGGTGACTACGCAAGAGACCCGCTCCACTGGCTACCTTTTGCCTCAAAGATTACATTTATCTTACTTAAAGCGAAATTAAGAAAATAATTCCACCGACACTTTATCAGTTTCGTGCGAAAATGGAGCGTAAAAATAAGCGAAGGGAGTAAAAAGGAAAGAATTCTGTTAAACTCTAAACAAGTATTATTAACGAAGTTTAATTATGTTCATTATTTTTTTTTACATTCCAGTTTTAGTGCATAGCTTAGAAAGTTACGAAAAGATACAAATTTAAAGTCTGCTTGAAAGTGCATCTTGTTCACAGGAAGCAATATAGCGAGGTTGTAAAATCAGCAATTATTGCTCTTAATGGTGTGTATAGGATTACACTGTGAGATTGTGTGTTCGTTTCACTGTATTGGACCCTGTAACCAACCTTTTGTCGTTACAAACTATGCACAGATTTTACATTTGAATGTGTGTATGTATAACTTGGTCAACAACTCGGCACAGTGGTTCTCAGATTTAACGAAAACACGTTAAGAAGTCGGAAAATGTAATCGAGAAAGAAAGTTAGGAAGATATACAATGTTTAAATACAGTGGGTGAAAAAATCGACCTTAACATGAGATCAGCAACCTTGAATTATTACTTAAGTCGGGCTATAGACTTCCGTAAACTGTGTAGGGTTTGCGTATAAATTTTTTATCAGCCGCTACCAGTCGCGTGAATATTTCAAAAGTCAACACTAACCGCTAAAGGCATAAGTTAAAAACGCCGATAGGAATTAAATTGAAGGAACATCTTGTTACAAGATCGTTTAAAGGTTCAGAGTTTGTAAGCATTTCGCATCATTAAGTCGAAATAGGCATCATGGTCGATGCTTGCACTGATAGCGCTGTAATAGTTCATAAATTCCTCTTCGGTAACCTGTAATGAGAATCGTTGACGTTATAGCCTGTTAAAAATCAGTTTTTACCCCAAGGTCAAGAAAGAAGGAATTTCTTGAAAAAAGAGATACTCACGATGCCATCTTTGGTATTGTTCTGTTCAAAATTGGCCAAGAACTTGTTCAGAATACTTTCTTCGCTTTCCTCTCCGCTGATGTAACGGGGATGGCACTTGACGTTGTAAACACCTTTCAGATCGTCGACTGTGATGACTCCATCACCAGTTTTGTCTAATTTTTTGAATGCTTGATCCACTACGTTTTTACGGCTCTGAGACATCGGAGGCTACAAAACAATTTTTGTTTTTTTAAGGCTCGAAGAATGGATCGAAGCATCTATATAGTTGGAAAATTCACACACTCTTATGCCAACGATAAACTCGTCGACGCTGATGTTTCCGTCGTTGTTTACGTCGAATTTATTGAAGATATCCTGAATTTCCTCGTCCGAAATATCCAAACCACTTTCATGGAGACCATGGGTGAATTCCTCCAGGTTCAGCTTCTTATTTCCGTCATCGTCCATACAGCGAAATGCCCTGTAAGTGGATCATAAAATAAAATAATTTATTTTGAAAATAATTAAAAGAAACGATCACTACAACTTACCTACCCAGACCAAGAATGCCATTGGCACCCCTGGCCAGGCAGAGCAGACGAAGTTTTTCTATGGAGTCCGTGGTGTTGTGCAGGGCCCGTTGGGCCTTATGGATCATCTCAGTCTGTTTCCTGGTCGTCGCGCTCTGCGGTCTGTTAAAGAACATCCCTGGAAGAGAAATCTATACTATGACTCACGACTATGACTCAGGTATCCAGGACAGAGACAGCAAATACGCATCCAACTTATCGACTCTTTAATTATATCAATAAAAAACGAATTAAACAATTCCCAACTACGTTGCTTGATTGTTTCACAGACTTATTACTGCCGATGCTACTTTGGATCAATTATGTGTTTGATTACTGATTCTTGCAATTTATCATCTCGATCAGGTAAAGACAGAGATAAATACAAAACTGGTGGGGAAAGCAAACAGGAGGACAAGTGGGAGAGTTGGCACCAATTTGTGCATTACGCTGTTTTTTCCTTGCTCAATATGGAATTCCAATGCAACGTTCTCCCACTTTGCGCATCTTGGTCGTTCCGTTAATTAGACGCAATTTAATTTCCCCAAAGGCGCCGTGAACGGCCCGCCCTTGTTTAGTTAATTAAACAGCAAGAAAATAGCGATGACTCGGAAGTCCGAAGAGAAAATCGAATCGACATCGCACTTGGCCGATCGATCGTTGAACGATTCTCCGTTCACGTGCCAGCTTTTCCGTACGTTTAAATTGTCCCATCAATTATTTGTAAATGGTGAGGCGGAAAGAAAATTGCAAGTATAGTAACTGGCAATGAAACCAGCTTGCAATATTGATGAAATGCAATAACATTAATTGGCGTGAAACTTTTGCGGTAGTTAAATGGAACTGCTGAATTATTCATCAGAAAGAACGATATCAAGGAAAGGTTCCTTTTTTAGCGAAACAACAAGTTACACCAGAAAAAACTAGACTGCTTGCGTTAACTCAAAGACCAAATATTCAACAGGCTATCGTCCAGATGAAGATCTTTATTTTTGTTTCAAATAAAATCGATCATTGTTATCTACGTTTCTTTAAAATACTTTGTTTGTATCAGCAGTGCTGTTTAATTCATTTTAATCGTAATAATTCTAATTTTTTACTTAAATATTATGTTTCAGCTTACCTTGATCTCCAGGAAGCGAGGCTGGAACCGCATGTACCGGTTCTCAAGAGGAATTCTGATCAGCCGTTGTCGATGAAGGATGAGAAAAATAATTCGAGGTTCCTCCGAGGAGGACTGGAAGGTAAATGACGATAAGGGATTCCTTGGACGCGAGTTCGCGCATTCTATAGGAGGACACACATTGGATCGCACACGTGAACGGATATGGCACATTCACGTATGAAAACAAGGTGTGTTCGACGTGTATAATCTGTACCATAGTCCGTAGAAAACGTATCCATAACGACCGACTGGTCACAACACGTGTATCGAAAAAAAGTGCACGCGTGATCAGTTACTGATACCGATTTCCTGTCGATAATTTACACGGAGTTGCTCCTTGTAGACACCTCATCCTATCATTTGCCTCATCGTTAAGTAGGAGGCATTCCTCTTGAAAGATGTATCTCAATTCTTAGGAATAAGAAAATTTTTCTGTTCTTTGTTGGAAAATAAATTTGATTCAATTGATATTAGGATTCAAAAATTAAGATAACTGGAGACCGCGTCATTGCGTAACTACGCTGGAGTAACAATCATATCCGGTCTTTGTTCCAAGGGACCTACCCTGCTGAACAATATGTATATAATTGCTATTGAATTGACAAACTGTATATGTATAGCGAAGGTAATTTTGCGTCTGAAATTGTCTCGACCGTGACGATGTTATAATATTGTTTTAGCCTCGAAAAATGAGTTTTCTAATCGTAGATAGATATAAATGATTATAGAACATCTTTAAGCGGAAATGACTAGAGTAATTATTTAAATTTCATGCCTGTCCGTTATCATTTTATAGATATAGATTAAATATAAAACCACAATATTGCAACGCACTTCGTAACATGAGAAGTTGCAGTAGTACGAGAGATCGAAGGATTTAAAGTGATTTTACCGACGTGAAAAAATGATCGATAACTGATANTGTTTCAAATAAAATCGATCATTGTTATCTACATTTCTTTAAAATACTTTGTTTGTATCAGCAGTGCTGTTTAATTCATTTTAATCGTAATAATTCTAATTTTTTACTTAAATATTATGTTTCAGCTTACCTTGATCTCCAGGAAGCGAGGCTGGAACCGCATGTACCGGTTCTCAAGAGGAATTCTGATCAGCCGTTGTCGATGAAGGATGAGAAAAATAATTCGAGGTTCCTCCGAGGAGGACTGGAAGGTAAATGACGATAAGGGATTCCTTGGACGCGAGTTCGCGCATTCTATAGGAGGACACACATTGGATCGCACACGTGAACGGATATGGCACATTCACGTATGAAAACAAGGTGTGTTCGACGTGTATAATCTGTACCATAGTCCGTAGAAAACGTATCCATAACGACCGACTGGTCACAACACGTGTATCGAAAAAAAGTGCACGCGTGATCAGTTACTGATACCGATTTCCTGTCGATAATTTACACGGAGTTGCTCCTTGTAGACACCTCATCCTATCATTTGCCTCATCGTTAAGTAGGAGGCATTCCTCTTGAAAGATGTATCTCAATTCTTAGGAATAAGAAAATTTTTCTGTTCTTTGTTGGAAAATAAATTTGATTCAATTGATATTAGGATTCAAAAATTAAGATAACTGGAGACCGCGTCATTGCGTAACTACGCTGGAGTAACAATCATATCCGGTCTTTGTTCCAAGGGACCTACCCTGCTGAACAATATGTATATAATTGCTATTGAATTGACAAACTGTATATGTATAGCGAAGGTAATTTTGCGTCTGAAATTGTCTCGACCGTGACGATGTTATAATATTGTTTTAGCCTCGAAAAATGAGTTTTCTAATCGTAGATAGATATAAATGATTATAGAACATCTTTAAGCGGAAATGACTAGAGTAATTATTTAAATTTCATGCCTGTCCGTTATCATTTTATAGATATAGATTAAATATAAAACCACAATATTGCAACGCACTTCGTAACATGAGAAGTTGCAGTAGTACGAGAGATCGAAGGATTTAAAGTGATTTTACCGACGTGAAAAAATGATCGATAACTGATAAATTATCGACTGACAGAAATCTTACTTATTCCCTGTCGATAATTATTAACGACACTTGTAATTATTTTCTTTGACATATTAAACATCCGGTCTTTTAAATACAACATTATCTTCGAGCTTATTATATTTTTATACCAATGAATTTTCTAATAAGAATGTAAAAGATTGTTTTACAAATGTTTCGTTGAAACGTTGAGGAAATTCCAACGGAATATTCTAGAATTACAAGTGCCATGTGTTGCATTCGTCCACCAATACGAAGAAGACATTTGGACAGAGCTGTTACCGGCTTGTATCCCATTGGTCGATATGTATTGCGTGGATTGATCTCATTGGTGGATTACTATAGTCTCCTCTTTCTATATCAAAGCGTCGCGGGCAAGATTATATGACAGTCGGCATTAAACAGTGGAGCGAGGTGTTTGAACCGAATTTCAGAGTGTTTTTCCTTTTTTTCTGCCATTGCTCTTGAATTAATCACAGCAGCAATGAAAAAAGCGTTAATATTGTTCTCGGTGTTGTTCTTCTCGGCAGGTAAGTTTAATAAAAAGCCTGTAATCACGAAAGAAAAAATGTTCAGAATGTATGCGTTAATTGAGCATGAACATGAACGTACATGTTTATTATTTAGGATTGGTTAAGGCAGAGGTTCAGGCAGAGGAGGATGTTGGAACTGTAGAGAATGACTTGGGTGCTAGCCGCGAAGGATCTCGAACAGGTGAGAAATTTCCTCCGTTTTATTTTCCGTAATTCTGGCGGTCATCAATTTCGATTAATTATTTGTGGTAACGGCGACGTAAAACAGATGTGCATATGGAATCGTTATCCGATAACAACGATTATGACAGACACCCATCTGTATTCTATTTACATGCAACGCTAAAAATAGCTTCTCACCAATTTTGATTTTGGTATGTTTCGCAGATGATGAGGTGATTCAGAGAGAAGAGGAGGCAATAAAGTTAGACGGGTTAAACGTGGCACAGATAAAGGAACTCAGAGAGAAAGCTGAAAAATTCACTTTCCAAACTGAGGTCAATCGTATTATGAAACTCATTATAAACTCCCTTTATCGTAATAAAGATATCTTCCTGAGAGAGTTGATATCTAACGCATCGGATGCTCTAGATAAAATTAGATTGCTTTCCCTTACTGATAAAAATGTCTTGGATACCAATCCAGAACTAGCGATCAGGATAAAATGTGACAAAGAGAACAAAATACTTAGTATAACCGATTCTGGCATTGGTATGACCAAGAGCGAATTAATTAATAATCTCGGAACCATCGCGAAGTCCGGAACAGCCGAATTCTTAGGCAAAATGCAGGAAACTTCTAACACTCAAGATCTGAATGATATGATTGGTCAATTCGGAGTTGGTTTCTATTCAGCTTTCTTGGTCTCTCATACAGTAATAGTTACCTCTAAGCATAACGACGATAAGCAACATATCTGGCAGTCTGATAGTAACAGCTATAGCATTATAGAAGATCCCAGAGGAGACACGTTAAAGAGAGGAACAACCGTTAGGTATGTAAAACGATATTCGTTATATTATATTTTTCCAAAATTTATCAAACTGATTATAATTAATTTTGCATTAAAGCTTGCACCTGAAGGACGAAGCATTGGATTTCCTGGAGGAAGATACCATTAGGAATCTCGTGAAGAAATATTCCCAATTCATCAATTTCCCTATCTACCTCTGGAGCAGTAAATTCATCCAAGTAGACGAAGAAGAGGAAGAAGAAGATAAACAAGAGAAAGCCGAAATCAAAAAGGACGAGTCTACTGAAGATAAAATAGACGAGGAGGATGATGCAAAGGTGGAAGATGCAGAAGAGGAGAAGAAGACTAAGAAAGTCGATAAGACCATCTGGGACTGGGAGCTACTGAACGATTCTAAACCCATATGGACTTTAAAACCGTCCGAAGTTGAGGAAAAGGACTACAACGACTTCTATAAGGCACTGACAAAGGATACCCAGGATCCACTGGCAAAGATTCACTTCATAGCAGAGGGTGAAGTCACCTTTAAATCGCTTCTTTTCATTCCGAAGGTTCAACCCAGCGACAGTTTCAATCGCTATGGCACTAAAGCGGACAATATTAAATTATACGTCAGAAGAGTCTTCATCACGGATAAATTCACAGACATGATGCCGAATTACTTGTCTTTCATTCGTGGTATCGTTGATAGCGACGACTTACCGCTGAACGTATCGCGTGAGAATCTGCAACAGCATAAACTCATTAAAGTAATAAAGAAGAAGCTAATCAGGAAGGTCCTAGACATGATCAAGAAGATCCCCAAAGAAGATTACGAGAAATTCTGGAAAGAATACAGCACTAACATAAAGTTAGGTGTCATCGAAGATGCTCAGAATAGAGCCAGGTTGTCTAAACTTTTGCAGTTCCAGTCCTCTATACAGAAGAGTGCAACATCATTGTCAGATTACGTATCCCGAATGAAACAAAATCAGCAGTACATCTACTACATCGCTGGCTCTTCCGAAGAAGAGGTGAAGAAATCTCCATTCGTGGAACGATTAGATAAGAAAGGTTACGAAGTTTTGTATCTCACCGAAGCAGTCGATGAGTATGCCATTTCTGCCCTTCCTGAATTCGACGGCAAGAAATTCCAAAACGTAGCCAAGGAAGGTTTTTCACTCGACGAAGGAGAGAAGAACAAGGAAAGGATGGAACAGTTGAAGAGCACCTTCGAGCCTTTAATCAAATGGCTGAACGATGTCTTGAAAGATCACATCAGCAAGGCCCAAGTATCCGAACGTCTTACGGATTCCCCGTGTGCTCTTATCGCCAGTATGTTCGGATGGACAGGTAACATGGAAAGACTGGCCATCTCGAATGCCCATCAGAAAGCTGACGATCCTCAGAAAACTTATTATTTGAACCAGAAGAAGACTCTGGAGATTAATCCGAGACATCCGCTTATTAGGGAGCTTTTGCGGAGAGTAGAACTAGATACTGCTGATGAAACAGCAAAGAACATTGCCCTAATGATGTTCAGGACAGCCACGCTTCGGTCGGGGTACATGCTCAGAGAAACTGCCAGTTTTGCGGACAGCGTAGAGCAATTGATGAGGAAGACCTTGGGTATTTCACTGGACGAAGTTCCCGAGGAGGAGGAAACGCAGGAAGAAGAGTCCAGATCGACAGAGACTGAGATGGATGCTGAATCAGAAAGGAATGTGAACATGGATGCTGACGAAGACGAAAAAGATGAGGAGAAACACGAGGAATTATAATCGAGAACTGTATCACATAAGACTATAATTTTCTAGTTGTATAACTATACAGTGTATAGTGATACAATAATTCACTGAATGATACAACCGTGATTGTTGTGAAGAAAGATCGTCTGTTGTACAGAGAAAAAGAAATGGTAGTTGTGTCCTTTGATGGCTTTTTGCATTTAATTCTTTTTTTCTTTTTTTTTCTTTTTTTTCTTTTCTTTCTTTTCTTTCTTTTCTTTCTTTTTTTTTTATACTTACACTATAGCAACAATGCATCAAAGGATGTGATAATTATGCAAGCGTGAAAAAATATTTCGCTCATTAAGTTCATCATTATAATATATTGTAGGCTAATAAGTTACATTTTCGGAAAAAAGAGTTATCATAATTTATTTCATTTGATCTTCCACCTTTTTATATATGCTAAAGCGAAAGAAATTACTGACTGAGCGTAATAAATATATATTGTATGTTTGTGATGCGAATGAATGTATTTGTATAAAAGATATTAAAAGAGAAAAATTATTAAAATAGTTATCGCTCCGTTCCTTTGTACGAAGGCCACTGTTAATTTTGTTTTTTAAGTACGCGAAAGCACGATAACATTGTAAAATAGAAATAACGGTAATTATTTTATCGTTATCTCAAATAAGAATAACAGAGGCAGCGGTTTAACATTTTTCTATCACACAAACAAACAATTATAATGTTTAGGCATAATTCTTCCTCTTTTATCTGAATTATTATAATTTAAAAAAAGTAAAATTTAAATTTCATACATTACTCGTAACAGTTCTACGTTTTGTTACACGCATTATTAAATGTTAACATTTTACATCGTTTAGCGCGACACTCTACGCAAAATATAAGTTTTTAAATGTATAAAAATGGTATATTTGAGCGTAGCATTGCGATATTTCAACATCGCCCAAAATAATTTCGAATCCATTTTTTACTCGGTTCGTATTTTTAAAACAATGCTAAGTTATTCATTTCCGGCAAACACTGTTAATTCCGGTAGACGAGCCAATGGGAGAGTATATTCCCATGGAACTGGGACAAACAACGTAGATATCCGAGCGCAGCCGAGCGCTCATTTCCGTTTTCGAATCCGACGTCACCTACTCTCAAAGCCCGTGTGTTTTGTGTTTCTTTGGGGCCACGATGATTATCGCTAATTTAACGTAAGTATTGTCTCGTTTCAGATCACAATCGACTAAATTATATTAACCAGAATTCGCATGGTGTCGTTCGTATGGGAAACTGGTCACGAAACCGCGCGAATTCCTTGCGTAAGTTTTATGCGAACGGAACGGAGACCTCGCCATGCCGGTCTATAAAACCCCTCTTTCTCGAGCCCGTTCAATTAATTGAGAAACGATGGAGAAAATTACGGCTAGCCATCTTTTGTTCGTGTCGCAACGATTGTCTCGGAAAAATCGATCGACTCGTTGGGGGAAAGAAAACTGACTGAGACGGATGGTCACATATAAACAAAATAAATGGCGTCCGCATACTTATACCCCAAATATGACAAATTTCGGGTTCTCGAGTCTTCCTTGATTAAAGACTGTGATTTCGTTTCTGGTTTCGAATCGTAATTGATCCAATGGTTAGCTTCAAAGATTTTTCGTGATATTACGGGACGATATTGTTGTTAAGCGTTGTTTCACGTTTCTCGTCCTTACGTTTTATAGAAAAAAATTGTTCGGTGAACGTGCGTGCAATCTGTCATCTAAATCTTACCATCCATATTCCTGATTGCTCTCAAATGATTTATTTTTAGCCCTGTGTATATGATTTAAAGAGAGAAAGAGAAGTTTGAAGAATGCAAGTAACAGACGGTATTTACTTTACAGGTTGAAATTATTGAAATTGAAATTAGATTTCTTCGTATCGTAAAAGCATCTGAAACTGAAAGCTAATATCATTCACTCGTCTAATGAACTAAGGAAAGAAACAAAGAAAAACGTTATAACATTACAACATTACATGATAAACAAGCAAGTTTAAACTATTAACTGTACATCGCTAAAAAATCTTGAGCAAAATGGGCATTCAAGATTTGCAAGTCTTTTTGGATAGCAATTATATACAAGGTGGTTCCGTACCTGTGGATCTGTTAAAAATAGCACGTACCATCACTCAGAGACAACATAATCGCGTTGGTAAAGCACAACAATTGCACCCTGGAAAATTAAGATTAGTTCTCGACGGAGAATGCTGTTTAGATAGATTATACGGAGGGTATTTCTCAGGTATATACATGTTTTCTCCGTACAACCATTATTCTATCAAACAAGGTACTTAACGAAACGATCTCTCGCTCAGATTGGGCTTGTGGAGGACAGTGGAACAGAATGCTGCAATTTTTAGCTGTTCTTATACAAGCAACAGAAATGTCAGGTTTAGAATTAGCTGTATTCTTTAATGGATGTTTCGAATCTCCTAGACGCGCGGACTGGATTTTAAACCAATTGCAAGTGCGAATTAAAGTAAATAATGTAAGTGGTAGTTCGTTGAAACGGTTAAAAAATTTCGTCATAATTCGTATCATCTTAAACATTGTTTTTTCCAGGTATTAAAACATATTTCAACCAAGGGCACTCCACCGCCGAAAATTTGGTGGACCCCGCCAGTTTGTTTAAGAACCAGTTTACGTATGGCTTTGCGGCACTTGAACGTTACAGTACTATGTAGTATGGACGACCATCATCAAGAAGTGATAGCGTATTGTCGAGAAAATAACTTCAACGGCTTAATCGCCGACGACGCAGAGTACGCTGCGTTCGATCCACCACGATATTTCTCGTCCGAACAGTTGAAACTCACGTACAAGGGCTCTCTCGATACTAAGGAGTACATTCTTCCGGAACTTTTAAAAGCATTGAACATACCTTCCGATAGATTGTGCTTGTTAGCCGCATTACTCGGAAATTATATTTTAACCGAGCATGATCTGACCGATTTTTATAAGAAACTGAATGTCAACACTAATCTGAATAAAGTGAACGTAGAACATACGATTAAAACGATCGCTAATTTTGTTCGCGATCTACCGTCAGTCGAGTTGGACGTAGTCTCGCAAAAGGTTTTCGGATCCCTGTCCGATTCGAGATGCTCGAAATTGAGGCAATCGGTTCAGTATTACATAAACGGAACTAAAGATGGATTCCTGCATTATAAACCGGTGAAACCAAATAGAGGTAAGCTCGTGCTTCAATTGAGAATACATACCTTTATGACAATGTTTCAATTTATTTCAACAATTCATTATTTCAGTACATAAATTGGACTCCAAGCAAAACGTGCAGCAGCAGTCGAATTTGTCTGAAACGCCGTCAACTTCGGAGGCTGAGTCGAATTTAGAAACATCTAGATTCGCGTCTGAAACAGTGGAAAGTGAACGCGAAAGTTTAAACGCGTACAAGCAAGCTACCGCGAACGCAAAGTCTGCGCCGCAAATTGTGATAGATCCACCGGGTATTCAGGGCCACGGTGACGCTGATAATATTAGGACAGAGGAAGAGCAGAGCAACGGGCACGTTATAAATGGTACACACAATCTTCTAATTAGCTCGTCAAGTTCGAGCAGCAGTTCTTCTGCTACATCTCCATCCCACGCGACTGCCGATTCAGCGAGGCAAGCGGAGAAAACAACGACTATTCCCAGCACGGTACCGGAAGTGATGCGCACCGCGTCTGAACGGCATCAGAAAGGCTTGATGTCCCCTCATATTTATCAGATTCTCATCGCCGGAGAGATCAAGCTGCCTGTTCTCCTTGAGGACGAGAATCATCGCGAATTCCCATCTATCCATCTTATTTATAGACCCGTAAGACAAATGGTATACGCGATACTGTTCAATCTACATCACAGAATGTATTTAGCTGCTAAGAGTAAGGAGAAGGGAGGTGGGTAAATTAATTCTCTCTGGAGACACTTTGAAATCGATGATTCTTGATACATTCGAGTCGTTCTTTGTTAACAGATAGCGAAAAAATTGAAGTCCCAGATGTTGTGATAAAGGAGTGGGTATGGTCCAAGTCAAATCCGTACCTGACTCCAGAATTAGTAAAGGCGGAACAAATTGGTTGGGGTGTTCCTACGATTCAACGTTTATGGTTTGGGTACGTGATTATTCTGCTTCGTAATTATTTTTATTGGAAAACAGGAAGAAATTTATTTGAGATTTCAATTTACAGCACAGGCATAGACGACAAACGACGTCGTCTGCGAGGATTCTTGACTTGTATGAAGTCAGATACACCTCTGATGTTAAACACTTCTTATGTACCACAACACCTTTTAGTCATGGCGTGCGTACTAAGGTATATTATGTCGTTTTCGGATAAAATCAAGGTTTTACGCCGTTGGGAATTAGATGCTTTCATTGCACAAGCATTTTCGTCCGAGCTTATGAATGCTCAGTATTTACAAGATCTCCAGGTAACTTGAATATCATTTTATTACAGTTATAATTTATTAATTATATTTATTAATTATAAAAATTCTACTTTATTTTATTCATTGAGCTTCGTTATCTAGCTTCCTTTAGTTACATCTCGCGGAGTGCAACTAGCTACTTTATTTATGGCCGGTGTCGAGACCGCTCTTCTAGCTAACGACGCTTGTGGCGCACCAATCCCATGGTTAATGTGCTGCCCGTGGTTGTATTTTGATGGAAAATTATTCCACCACACGTTGGCTCGTGCTAGAATCGCGAAAAACTTATTGGAACTCTGCGGTGGTCATATAGAGCGTATCGTGAAAGTCGAACGAATGAAAAAAGCCATTTTGGAGGGTACCAACGTTATTTTTGCGCGAACACCGCCAGTTGGTCCAGGTACGTCTCCCAATATGTACGTTCTTCAAATCTTCTAAATCCCTTCCAATAACCTTAACATGCCATGCATTCGATCCGTGGTTTGTTTTCGGAGTGGAAGGAGAGAAATACAGCTGTGTTGCTTCGTGGGCTCTAATGTATCATGATTTAGTCTGCGAATCTCGAAGCTGTTACATAATTTCTTTCGTTTATTAATATTTGCTTCTTTTTAATTGATCATAATTTTTTTTTTACAGGTATCCGAGTATCGGTACCACAGAACATTTTAGCTGCCGGATGTACGATTAACGATGGCTTAATGCGTGGGAGAGGCAGTGGAACTATGCCTCAACGTGGACTGATGCGACGACCTATACCGTCCCGTGGTGGACAGCTAGAAATTGCTGGAGTCGTCGTTGGACAATGGGGTCCAAATTATGGACAACCTGGCCGCTTACCTCAGCCTCTACAGGGACATCCTCGTGGACGGCTTCCACCTCAGGTAGGTAGTGTCCTCTTTAATTCTCGTACTTCATTTTTAATTGGTAGATACAGACTATAGTATATTTTTTAATTAAAGTGTCAAGAAGCATCTAGTTTCATCAGTTTTGAGGGCTAATCTTTAAAAAGATAAAAATTATCCGAACCGTAACCTTTTAAGGCATACGTTCTAGGTGACGTCGATTGGTGGACTCAAGTATGGTCTTCCTCGTGGTTTCACCCCCATGGGCCGGCCCACGTTTCAAACTCGAGGGAACAATCGTACGCAAATATCGGGCCGTGGAAAGAAAACACAGATGAAGGTAAAAAGAAACCATTTTTTATTCAAGTTAACAGTTAACATTTAACATAAAAACATTTCAAGATAAATGATTACTATACAGGCAACCGGTAAGAAGAAAACTACCGTTAAGAAGAACAAAGAATGCGAGAACAAAAAAGATGGTAGGGGACGAGGTAATAACATCGATGGAATAACTGATTACAAGTAAGCGTTCATTTTATAATGGTGCGTTCAGAAAATGAACATGTTCGTGAACAGTTTTGTTCATATTATCAGTGACTCGATTCCAAACATGAACACGATAAAAGACGCACTGCCAGTACCAGGTCAGTTCGAGGATGCTGTGGAGAATGGCAAAGGAATAGAAAAAGGGCAGGGAGATGCGTCATTGGTCGCACCAGTCGCTGCCGAGAACTAGGTATTTATACATCACGTTTTTATCGACTTTTAGACACTCCCGGATGTGACTCAAGACTGCAATCAAAAGAATCTTCTTAGGAAAAACGAGTGTGTGTAAACGAGTAATGATGCGCCAATGACATTTGAAAATTTCGATGTAATTTCCACCATTCAGAAGATTGTTTTTTATAAGAAAAAAAAAAGAGTAGGAACTTAAGTTTTTCATGCAAGTTTGGTGCTTAAAAAAAAGAAAAAGAAAAAAATGGAAAAAATAAATGTCTAGATCAAATTGCCTTGAATTTTCGCACAATGAGGAAGATGAAGAAGGGTTCAAATGTTACGCGCAGAATCACTCAACAATGTCTAAAGCTCTAATGGGGCCAAACTAATTAAACTAATATAGGAGACAAGGCATCGTTAACGCGATGTCAAGATATTGTAAAACCACAAGGATGTAGACCCATTTCCGACGTACACGATACGATGTCCTCACTGCCAAACGTACCATTCAGTGTATAAGATAAGAGCGAAAACGAACATGAATTAAAAAAAAAAAAAAAAGAAAAAAAAGAAGAAGGAAAATGAAAAAAAAAAAACAATGAAATCATGCTTGTGCTAACACGAGCGTGTTTTTAGACTACTACTACTCCGCTCGGATCACCATAAGGATGAACTCGACTGATTAGTGTATGCGTGCGCTAATTTTACTAAGAACGAGAACAAGTCGTCAGCTGCTATAAGTATTTAATTCTTAAGAAGTGTGATTATTTTTTTTACAATGAAAATATATATTTTCCGGTATTATATGAAATGCTCGCATTGACAGTCTCAGTACTCTGATCTTCAATAATCGTAGACACGCTACGGAGATTATATATCATAAGACACGCAGATAGACAGACGGACGGACAGATGGACGAAACTTTGAACTAGACTTCGTATCACGGATAATTTTACTGTGTTTTGTAGATAACGCGAGACAGGTTACTGAGACGTTCATTAGCAAATGGAGACTGATGCTTTTCATATAGGTAAAATATATATTTATATATGATTTAGATTAGTGATTCCCAATAGTATATTATATGTAAGTTGTGAGTGCTTGTGTATGAGTATGGGTGTGATAGAGTGTGTAATATTGTTTTTTGTGAAAATCACAATGAGAGAGTCAGAGAGTCAGAGTGAAAAAAAATGTCATGAGCGCATGAAAGTGAGAATGAATACATAGAGAAACATAAGAAATGTATATAAACGTGGGATGTTAACGCGTGTCGGTCCACGTACACGCATGTGACGTGTAAGAACATGAACAAAATGGAGGATTAGGAACGTATGCGCGCGTGTACGCGGCCCGATCAATATATTTATTTGCTGTTGCCGTTGGAGAGAGGAATGAGTGACTTCGGAACGAATTACAAATTTCCATGTACGATAAGAGATACGATATGTACCCATGGTTCCACGGCGAGTCCGCTGCAAGAGTAATCGACTTTAAATTTTAAAAAAAGGAAAGGCGAGGTTCTCTGAAAGAGTTACTCTTGGGGCAGACTTCTAGTGTCACTTGAAAAATATGCTGCATTATACATTGTTTTAATTCTGTGTCATCGGGATAAATCATGTTTTAGTTAACGAAAAACACTAACCAGTTGTGTCGCGGAAAGTTTCCAAATTCTTCTTTTGATTCCATTGAGAATAAAAAAATTTTTTTTTATTCGGATGAAAATCTTGCAAATTCCTACTTTTTGTAGAATATTTTCCAAGTGATATACGTGTCCCTCGTTTTATTGTACATACGAATAGTTGCTTTAGAAGTGACAGCGCGAGGTTGGTGTACATAAAAGGGGAGTTTGGTAATTTCGTGCGCTTGTCGTGCGAGGTACCAACTCAAAATAGGAGATGATCATGTTAAAAAAGAAAAAGAAAATGCTATTTATGCGTAGAATAGTCAAAAGGACTTTCTACCAAAGATCACTGAAGTTCGAAGGATAAGAGGTGGTTCTTTTATCGGTAAAGTATGATAATACATATAACAGAGAAACAAGACAGCACGACAGAACACGATTATTTATGGAAAAGGATGAAAATAAGAGTAGGTAAAAATGGCGATGAGAAAGGATATGTGTCTAAAATGCAGAGGTAATTTAAATCGAGTAAAGGAGCGAACGAGAACGAGAGAAAGAAAGCGATTGAGAGGGAGAAAATCATTTATTGAAATAATATAATGAGAAATAAGATAAAAATGTTATATTTTTGTAGATTTGTTATTGCGTAAAAAATGCATTAAGACAATGAGAAACTTTATATAATTTGAGCGACGGTTGCACTGAGCCTGAGAATTAACGCGAGTGACAAAGATCATGGAGAGAAAGGTGAAAAAGTGCTTTAGAAGAGACGATGGTATGTTGAACATGTTTGACATCCGTGATTAAGTATAAAAATCTCATTAATTCTTCTGTGTCTTCGAAGCTCTCAGAATTCTAAGTTGCTTGCAAATAAAGGAAAAGGCTTTAAAAAAAACAAAAACAAAAAAAAAATAAAACATGAAAATAGAAACACTTAAAAAAAAA
>SMSQ01025470.1:219097-239866 GCA_019453375.1 Ctenoplectra terminalis | reverse complement strand
AAAAAAAAAAAACAAAAAAAACAATATATTCAATAATTATTCGAAATATTAAATGCAAGATGCACTTTAATGGATGTTGTAACAATTTAGGGTATTCAAATTGCATCGACATTTTGCTGTAAATCTGTTCTTTGGAATACAACTGCTCTGCTGGCTAAACGTAAGACATTTTTCTTTCTTAAAAAATCAAAAAAGAGAAATTACTTAAAACAATAATGATCACGTATTGGGAAACAAAGAGCAATCTTTTTTCTTTATCCCAATGAGCAGAGAAGTTCCTCCAATGACAGATATTTTAAGTTTGTTTCTTTTCAAGAAAAACACAATATGTGTGTATATATATACATACATATATTTATGTATTTATATGTTATATATATATATATATTTACCGTTGTTTTTCTTATATAAATGCAATTACACGACACACATGTAACGTAGAGAGAACGGTTAACGGTTCATAGAGATTCTCTGTTGAGTTGAAAAGGAAAAAAAAAGAAAATCTTTGCAGATAATACTGCACGGTTCGAAATAAAGGAAGCAAACTTTCCGTAAAGTTTTGTAAAGAAAGCTGTTCGTGCGAGAGGTTCTCGGAGATGGTTGGCTGACATTTTTGGAAGTTTAATGATTTATTGAAACGTGTTGTCATGTCTTGAATACAATTAAAAGAACTATAAAAAGAAGTAATTTTTTATTATAGATTCGTCTTCCCTTTTATGTCTAAACGATTTCGTCATGGCAAGCTACCTTTAATTTAATTTTGTTACTTCTATAATTAATACTGTGTTATTTTATAAAAACAAAAATTGTAACAAGAATCATTAAAATTATAACTTAACCGTTTTTTAGGTACTAACTTATTTGTTAAACATTACGGAACGAATAATTAACAATGCGTATAATATTTATCATATCTTTATTTCATTTTGTTGTTCATTAAATAAGTTTTATTAAATATAACTATCAATTTTATTAGGCAAATTTAGTATCATAAAGTGGTGTGATTTACAGGATAGCTGTACAGTCGACTTTTGTACTCTTGAATATCAGTGATGTATGTAGAAGATTTGTCAGTATCTTCCGAGGTAGGAACGTAAGTTAACGAATACTTTACGTTTCTACTTCCCTCTGTTTTTGAGTTGGCTGCAAAAAAAGGAACGAATAATAAAATATTTCTACAAAAAATCTTACGGTACGATAAAAAATTAGTATATTTACTTGTTTCATTCGCGTGCGATTCGACGTCTTCGTTGTTCTCTTTATCAGTCGATTTAGCACTTCCAACAACGTGCACACTTAATTTCCTGAAATTATTCCCATTAAGTGTATGAGATTTTATCCATTCCCGCAATTCTTCGATCTTAATGTGTTCCAACATGCTCAATTCTTTCTCGATTCTATCAAACATGTAATCGCCACTAGTAATTTCCGACCAATTTCTATCGACCTCCTCTTTTAAGTGAATATCCGCACATTGCTTAAATTTGATCAGTGTTTCCTTTATAGTGTCCAAATCCTTCTCTGAAGTTTCTTTCAAGATCTCGTTGAACACTTCCAAGAAATCTTCTATGCTATTATCCACGTGTCCCGTCGTGTATTTGTCTGCTTGAGTGTATACTGTGATAGAATAACCAAGAATACCATAAGTATTCCTTAACAAACAAAAAACTTCATAACCAAGCTGCTCCTGAGTTCTAAGTTGGTTGAAAAGAGGCTCCTCCATAATCATCTGAACCAAGATTGATAGAAATATTTATTATTCGTTAAATAAATTGCAAGTAACAGAATTTAAACTTATACTTACAATTAATGATTCGATAATGACTAACAATTTTACGGATGAGATACCCGACTGATAATAATTCATCACAACGGAGTTCACATCCGTACTATTAAAATTTCTCACTTTGCAATAATGCGAACCAACTGGTATTTGTGCTACTCTCATCTGTGGCATTGTGTTAGGCAACAGTGGTCCGCATTTTAGCGTCTTCACGCATTCCTGAACGTGTTTAATCACGTCTTCCTTTGTCATGTTACCCTGTACTAGAGACTGAATGTAAATGTGGTCGGTAAGGTGTCTGACGAAGTTTAGGAATTCTTGAAATTCTACGTTATTAATCGCAACGTGCTTGTCCACCGCTGTCCAGTGAACTAGCATTAGTATCGATAATCTGACATCTCTGAAATAATTAAAAAAAAATAAGAAATACTGTACATTTATTATTTGCAACTTTCTAAGAATTATTACCTACCGAACTAATTTTTTGGGCTTCACGAAGCTGTTATAGTATGCTTTAATCTGTTCTTCCTTCATCACTTTGAATAATTCTTCAGTTATTAGCGTTGGACTGTCTGCTATACATTTCGCAATAGCCATTAACAAAAGCTATAAATAAAAAAGAAAAAAAATAATGTCGAGAAAGAAATTATTTGAAAAAAAAATGATTATAAACGTCCATACTGGCAGCTTCTGATTGAATCCATTCAGTTTAACTATAATACCCTTCTCGTTTGTACAAATTTCATGGTTTAATTCGGCAACCGTGGCTGGGTACAATGTTTCCACCAATAACTGTTTCAATATAGCAACAAACAAATCCATTAGAACCTCGCTGAAATTTGAAACAATCATTTCTATAAAAAAAATTTCTTTTGCTCGATGAAAATTGCAAAGAGTTACCTCTTTAGGGAACAAACAGCTGAAGGTGATATTATACAAAAATACATGTAACACTCGGGCAAGCAAAATTTCGGATCGGGTCGGTACCAAATTTCAGTAATCTCGTCTGAATAAATTTTTGTGGGATACTTGGACACATCCGGCGATATCGGGATTAAACTGAAGTTATCCGTGATGAACACATTGGGTAATGGTAAATGGAATTCTGGTAAAGGTTCGATAGTCCTCCAACGTTCTATCCACTCCTGAGGGATCTCCATGTCGGTATACTTGGTCTTGAACCAAGGTTCCACTTTATCGAATTCTTCCTCGTTGAATTTCTTATCAAAAATTATAATATTCACGTCATCGGGCGTTAAATAATTTAAACAGGCTTGGATAGCTTCTGGATTGTACTCAAAATACAAGTCACTTCCGGTAATGTAATCACGAGGAGGAAAATAGTGCATGTTCTCGCACAAATCTTCCACGTACTCCGCTGGTGGAGATTCTTCTGTGAATCTAAAAGAATACTTTTTTCTTATCGATCATTTTAAGTAGCCGGCCAACAATCGTTGATCAGTTTAATTCACCTGAAATTCATTTCTTTGATCTGATGGATCTTATCGTAAATACTTTTCTGCGGACCTTCTCTGCGCATTAAATTTATAAACGAGAATACAGCGTTTAACACCTCTGGCAAACACTCGTGTCCTTCTTCGGTCAACATTAAAGACACGCTGAACAATGCGTACATCGAACTATGTTCGAAGCCACTCTCTCCATTTTGGCTACATATCCCAAGACACCACATCTTCTTCCTTAAATAACTGATCAAAGAACCTTTCCCTTCGTATCCTATAATCCAGGAGACATAGTGGTCTGGTTTGCTTTTGTACAAATCGTGCAAAGGCGGCATGGACCATGTCAGTTCAACCTGTGAACGAAACAAAATTAATTTCTAATCGTTTCAGCCCTTAAAGTATAGGAGACATACTTGGCAAACATCTTTTATAGGCTTGATCTTGTATATTCTTCTGAAACTTGGCGTATTAAATGAATCTGCACCCTTAAACGAGGTAAAATCGTCAGGTGGTAAACTATTACTCGGTATATTTGCAAAACATTGTGTTACATAGTCCTCTAGCTCGTCCAGCGACAGTCTAGCCTATCGATCAAATTTATAAATCGGTATTATTTAAGTTTAAGATTAAATTTTGATTCTGGACAGAATAGAACTAACTTGTATAGCCAGTTTCATTCTATGAGCGCTGTAGTGACGTTCTCTAAATTTGTGCAACTCCTCGTAGAGCTTTTCGTCCATCACGTTATCCCGTAACGTGATCAAATTACCCCAGCTAAACTTCGTCGCTGGATGATTAGGCCGCGCGAAACTACAAAACAATTGCTCTTTTCTATAAAGATCAGAGGGTAAAGCCATCTGAAACTCTGTACAGATTATTCAATATTATTGGCTACCAAGTCGATTAAATATCATTCGAACGTTTCCGACGCGTACCACTTTCTACAGCTTCGCGTTCTCTCGTTATAGCATCCTTCTTCATTAAAGGTTTAATAAAAAATTGAGCAAAACGATCGAGGGCGTCTAGAAGATCCTTTTCTTGTATTTCGAAGTAGAAAGTTGTTAATTCACATTCGGTAGAAGCATTGTCTGATCCTCCTCTTTTGTTAATAAATGCATCGAAGTCGTTCTCCTACAAATTTATACTGAAATTAAAAAATGAGAGGAAAGGAGGAGGCGAGGGTTCACGATTCTTTGAAATATGTACCAGAGTATATTTCTCAGACCCCATGAAAACCATGTGCTCCAAAAAATGCGCCAATCCTGGGATCTCTGGTGGATCGCTAAAGCTTCCTACACCCACAGCCAATCCACATGCTGCCTGTGTAAGAAACATGTGTACCAGCACACTGAGAATATTAACAATACATATATTTTACACCGATTAGACACAAAATATCATATTTCGATTAAAAATACCATTTTTTCTTCTCTTTTCAATCGTTTGAAGCACGCGGCAGAATCTTCAGCATCTCTATCATAGTCTGACCGATTATCCTCTGTATCGCTATCTTCTCCGCTAAGCTCATCGTCTTCGCTCTCACTTTCTTCATCGTCGTCCTCGTTCTCGCTACTTAATGCATTCACTGATAACCGGAGAATATTTATATTTTTATAGAGTGTTTAATAAACAATCACAACAATGCGCATTAGAGAAAGAGAAACAAAGATTCTTTTGTTTTACCTTTATCATCGTTTTCATTGTCTTTGGGGGACAAGGAATGTAGGTCTGCAATTAGTAAAGCAGTCAAACCATTTTCCAGTTTAATTACCCTAAATAGAAAAGATAAAGAATTTACTTAAAATTAGAGAAGATACAAGAACAGATACAGAACACTAACGCATCTCCCTCTCTTTTTTTTATCACTATTTTTACCTGTACTCTTTCTTGTCATTTTCCGATTTAACCGGTGTTTCTAAGTATGTAACGTTTACTCGTGGTCGCTTTGAGACGCAGACGGATATTTCCTGCGTCTGATTTTCCATTTGCATTTTATCAGAGACCATCGTGTTAGTGTTGAGGTTATGTTCCGTGGTGAAATTTGTGTTTTTAATTAAATTTACCGAATTCTGATTTGGTTTCAATTTCTTCTCAGGTGGGTTTTGAAGCGATCTTTTTGGCATTATCGTGGTGTGTAACGATTTTTTAATCCCACATCGGAGATACAACCTAATTTACAGATAACTAATTTTAGTGTTCAGCTTGACAAGTATCTATGAATTACTTCCAATATTATTTTTTATTACTGCATCTTCTTTTTACAGCATCGAACACCTTAAACCACCAATTTTATTTCTATTTAAAAGAGATATTTCTCTAACCTTGTTATTTCAATTATTATCATTAACTGAATATTAAGCAAGTATTATGAATTGTAGAAACGCAGCTTAGTTTTATTTTAATATATTCATTTTATCTACTGGTACGAGGTTCAAAGGAAATCTCAGTGCAGTAACATAATCCAATTTATTAATTTAAAGCAACATTTTACCAATGAAAAGTATCTGTCACAAAATCAAGGGTTTAAATTTACCGCTGGTAGCGTATTTTATTCAGTCGCGCTCGATTCGTCGAGCTGTTCACAACAAGAGGGTGGGGATAGACTCGCGTTTATTTTAAAGTTTTTCACATTTTCTCGAATATCTCCGCTTCCAAACGAGACTTCGAGATCATTCGGGTGTCAAATTAAAGCTAAGAGTCCCAGCTACAAGGTAGAACTAGTTTCATTGATATCTGTTCAGTAGTTTAATAGTTATTAACAAATTACTACAATTATGTATAGCAATTAATTATTAACATTTCGTGTATTTGTTTTTATTTCATTTATTAAATTTTGGTATTTGTGAAAAAGAGTTCGGATACCTCCACTCAAGTCATATTCTCCTGATACAGCGCTCGATTTCTGGACAAAAATTTTACGCTCGATTTTGGTCACAAATTTTGCGATCGGTTTTTGGCCAAAAGTTTTTCGGTCGGTGAAAAGACTTCGGATACCTTCTCGCAACTTATATTCGCCTAATACATTGTCGGATTTCTGGGCAAAAATTTTTCTCTCAATTTTGGCCAATAGTTTCGCGGCCGGTTTTGGTCAATTGTTTCACGGCCTGTTTTTGGTCAAAAGTTTTGCGATTGGTTTTTGGTCAATAGTTTTGCGGTCGACGGGAAGACTTCGGATACCTCCTCGCAACTTATATTCGCCTGATACATTGTCGGATTTCTGGGCAAAAATTTTTCTCTCAATTTTGGCCAATAGTTTCGCGGCCTGTTTTTGGCCAATAGTTTCGCGGTCGGTTTTGGTCAATAGTTTCGCGGCCTGTTTTTGGCCAATAGTTTTATGATTGGTTTTTTTTGGTCAATAGTTTTGCGGTCGATGGGAAGACTTCGGATACCTCCTCGCAACTTATATTCGCCCAATACATTGTCGGATTTCTGGACAAAAATTTTGCGCTCGATTTTGATGAAAGTGGAACTGAGATATTAATAAAAAATGTTATTTTAAAACAGCCAGGACGCAACCCCCCCCCTGCTGTGAACAGCTCGACGGATCGAGCGAGACTGAATAGAACGCGTAAGCGCTGTTGTATTTAACCGGCTCTTTCTTTTTAACGAATCATTTTTTCTTGNATTATTTAGGGATAATTAATCTGAATTACGAAGTAAGAATACATTTTTAATGCTTTTACAGGACAAAACAATTAAAAACTACTCCATACAAGGATATATTGGGACGCATCACGACTTTTAAAGCTTTTCCATCAACCCACTAGATGGAAACGACGAGGTATTTTATAATCTCTCTATNTGTTTTTGGCCAATAGTTTTATGATTGGTTTTTTTTGGTCAATAGTTTTGCGGTCGATGGGAAGACTTCGGATACCTCCTCGCAACTTATATTCGCCCAATACATTGTCGGATTTCTGGACAAAAATTTTGCGCTCGATTTTGATGAAAGTGGAACTGAGATATTAATAAAAAATGTTATTTTAAAACAGCCAGGACGCAACCCCCCCCCTGCTGTGAACAGCTCGACGGATCGAGCGAGACTGAATAGAACGCGTAAGCGCTGTTGTATTTAACCGGCTCTTTCTTTTTAACGAATCATTTTTTCTTGAAACAATTTTTAAGTACTTTGATTATTAAAATATGAATTTATAAATTCAAGATAATGTTTTATTTTTTTGTTTTATAAAATTAATATCAGAATGTTAATAAATGTAGTATTTCGTGCCAAGAAAAATGAAGGAGTGTTCAATTATTTACNATATCAGAATGTCAATAAATGTAGTATTTCGTACCAAGAAAAATGAAGGAGTGTTCAATTATTTAGGGATAATTAATCTGAATTACGAAGTAAGAATACATTTTTAATGCTTTTACAGGACAAAACAATTAAAAACTACTCCATACAAGGATATATTGGGACGCATCACGACTTTTAAAGCTTTTCCATCAACCCACTAGATGGAAACGACGAGGTATTTTATAATCTCTCTATTATTCTTAATTAATCCAAAGTGTAATAATAATAATAATAATAATAATAATGGCAAAAAATGGTAGATTCGTTACATTTAATCAAAGTTTTGATAATTCTGTTCTAGCGGATAATAAATTAATAGTAAAAAGAAACGTGTCCAGGCTTCTAACCTATACTGTTTGAAATGGTTGCAGAAAAATGGCAAGGGAACCGGACGAAGAATTAAGGAAAGCATTTTCCCAGTTGCACGAGAAAATGATCGACACGAAGCAAAAGTTAAAGCTGGCGGACTTGCAGATCGAGAAATTGAAACGATCCAAGCAATTTGCGGAATTAACAATGAAAGAGATAACCTCTTATCCGGAGAACACAAAGACCTACGAATCTGCTGGCAGGATGTTCCTTTTGGACGACATGGACAGCATCAAAGCTGGTCTCGATAAGCGAATGAAGAACGCCGATGAAAAAGTGAAAACTTTAGAAAATAATAAGACGTACTTGCAACAGAACTTAAAAGAATGCGAGAACAATATCAGAGAAATGATCCAACAGAGACAGAACAAAGACGCGTCCGGTTAATAGGCATTGCATTTTTCTACGAATATTATGCTCCGATTATTTGGCTTGAAAGGATTTCATATTTTATGTTTTCATCGCTTTGTCAACGATTTTCGGACTTATACGTTATGAAAAAAATTATGAAAAAAAACCATGTCAATGTGAAATATGTAATTGTAATTAATTGTTTCATTGTATTTATGTGAAATCCAAAGCGTTCACCAATTCCTATTTATCGTCTACACGCTGATGAATAAAACGTTTTATTAAAATGTCCGATAAGTTTTAAAAACCAGGAAGTACCAATGTAGTTTCTAATTATTAATTTATTCCAGCAGAATTAATACATACAACAAACGAGTTTTCGTGATTTGACTTGTTTCTTCAATTTATTTTATACTCACTTAGTCTCTCTCACTCTTTTTTTCTTTCATTCTTCTGCACACTCTCGCTCATAATTCCTTAACTACGTCCTAAATTACCCTTAAAAACTTATCATATGCCAACGCAATAATTTGGCAGATCAGTTAACTCTGAAATGAAAATGCTCTGTTGTATTTCGAACCTGGGGTAGAAAAGATCGAACAATATGCTCACTCAAGATTTGTTAATGTTTCTCTGTCGTAATTTCATTTATAGTTGTTATTCCTGTTTTAACTAATATAATGCATGGGGCGTGACGTGCTTTTTTCGGCCTTATTAATACGAGAGTGCTATAATATGCGTGTCTTCTGGTATATGGTGCGGTATAATATAACTCGACAAGTATATACAAAGTATATTTATTTAATGATCACGGTATTATCAAATTCGAACCTAAGTCCTATTTTTTAATCATCGACATTTCGTTCCCGACTTTTTTCAATAAAACAATCCATTCCCGAGGAATCGGATTACGTGTAAGTGTTGTCGTATTACCGTGTGCATTATTAATAATATTTAAGTATCAAACAGACTTTTTGTGCCTCTACTCTCTTCGACGTGGTACTTATACGATACGGTATCGGTTTGTTAAAAAAAATTCAAACTAAAAGTTTGACGATTAAAGTGTGCACGTATGAAGAACCTCGCCTATTCCTATGGGAACCCATGCATTACAATAGCGTGTAGAATCGTGTATGAAATGAACTCTTCTGGATACAATACGTGAACGTCAGTCTTAACTAAAATGATTGCCATTGTTCGTCGCGTGGTACTTTTCTTGATACTTCCGGTGACGATTCTCGGTATATTCAGCATGCAATCCGAACTGAAATCCCTGAATTCTTAAATACACATATTGGGAGGACACGCTTCCGACTAATTAAGTCTTTCGGGCATCCATTGGGAAACTATTGTCGCGAACAGAAGTTGCGAATAAATTACACTGAACGATTAATCGTTCGAATTAATCAGCGCACCTTACGTTTAAACTTGCATAGAACCACGTAAATCTATATTCATCTCTTAAATAAGTTCCTTTTTTTGTTTCTTTCTTTGTTTGTTTGTTTGTTTGTTTGTTTTAAGTAAAATGTACTTATCATTACGATACAATACACACACTGGTCGATGAAGAAATATAAATCATACTCTTAATTATCTTAAGAAAATAATTTATGCCCCTTTCTACAAGGACCGTATATGTATAAATACAAAAACATGAAAATCTTGATGCTAAACGCCGAATGTACATGTAATAAATACAGGAATAATGTAATTTAGATGTATAACATATTACGTGTATGTGTATGCATGTGTATGTCTGTCCTTCGTTACTTCTTTAAACCTTAGCGTCTCTTCTTCTAATGAAATTCAGCTAGAAATCGTAATTTACGAAAAATAATACAGCGCACACGATCTCGTTAAAAGGTAGTGTTTTAATCTGCGCCATTATGAGTTCTCGTTTGAGCCACTGTTTGTCAACCATTAACTGTTCAAGCTGCAATAGAAATTATTTTCATAAATATCACCGTATCGAAAAACTTCTGTTCAAGCTTTATGAATTCATAAATTACCACGAACCTGTGAACCCCTGTGGTGGTTGACCTGGTACTGAGTATTGTGGTCTAAAATTACCGAAATTAGCCGCACCGGCAAACGTAGCTGGCAATTGTCCGCCGGAGAAGCCTGCAGGGAACTGTTGTGCTAACAACGCTGCCTGACCTGACTGAGAACTGCTTCCACCCGGTGCAGTGGCCGCCAATCGACTTAATATCGACCTCTCCGACATCTGAAGTCTTTGAGCAACAGGTGGAATGCGAGCTAAAGTGGCTGGTAAACGGCTCACGTCCGATTTCATGTCGGACAACAATTCCTCCAATTGATTTAGTACCTACGAATTGAACAAAAATGTAAAAATGAACGATCAATAAATATATACCGAAAGAAGAAAATTATTCTTTATCCGCAGAAGATATTACTTTATGCAACACAGCGTTTGCTGGTTTATTCCCAGCAAGACTTTCTTTACTGAGATGTTGATGTGATTCTGCAAGGCACTCGACTTCGGCAAATCTTGCATTCAAGCTCATCGCAGGATGATTAGGATCCTGCGTTAAGTTCAGGTACGCGGCTCTTCTCAACTGTTCCTCTATCACTAACGCTTGTTCCAACAACTTGAAGCGTCGGGCCAGGAATTTATTCTTTATTTCTAAGAAGTTACCCTTCCCCACGTCCATCTTGAATGGTTCGTTTATTATTGCGAACCTGTAAAATATCATTAAAATAATATATATTTATATCGATCTTGTTGGTAATTCTTGTCGTCGTCGTCGGTTTCCCTTACCTGATATCGTTCTGAATGTCTTGCCAGCGACCATAGCCGTGTGTAACGATACCAGCCAGCAACCAATAGTCGTGCCTTCGATGCCATATTTCGTATTCACGACCAGGTACCGCAGCTTTCTCTTCGTTCAACCATAATGTGTGCAATTCCGTGAAACCACCATCGGCAATGTTGAACATGAACTTGCGTTTGGGCTTTACCACTTCCGAATCACAATCCTTTACGTCTTTATCTTTGCTGTCTTTCTCCTACAATATAAAACCACTTGTGTTAATTGTATCACGTATAAGATACTACTATTTCATCATCGAATTAGCAAGTACCTCTCGCTTTTCAGTTTCTTCTTCGTCGTCTTTAACAATAACTACGTCTTCCTCGGAATCTTGTTTCTGCTTATTTTCATTATTTTCCGCCTTTTCGTCGTGTTTCGTTACTAACTTTTCATCTTTGATTTCCGTCTTATCTTTCTCCTTATCCGCTGCTTCCGAATCCGTATCCTTCTCTTCCTTTTTCACGTCCTCCTTGTCTTTATCCTTCTCCATATTATTTTCCTCCTCCTCCTTGCAGTCCTTCAATTCATCCTTCACATCCTTCGAATCGACGCTCTAAAATATAATTTTTTCTCATTTCTAATTCATCTGAAATTTATTCGACTTTACAGGACCAAGACACTAACCTCTTTATCTTTTTGCTCATCCTTGATTTCTTTTACTTCAGACGTGTCGGAGTTCGCCTTGTTGGGGTCAGTGGCCGCAGCTCCAGAGACGGTAGACGGAGTTGGAGTCGCGACAGGACTCGGGCTAGGTGCGTTAGAAGTAGCTGGTGTAGCACTGGTACTGCTCGTTCCAGTTGCTCCATCTCCAGCACCGTCTACTTTCACAGGCTCTACTGGCTTTCGAATCATTTCGGGCATCGAATAGTATCCGTTTATGTGTTCGAATTCTTGCACCTGTTAAATATGAAATACTGTGTTAGAGATAAAAAGAAAAAAAAAAATTGAAGTTATCAAAAAAGGAATTCCTTACAAATAAGTTTACCTTTTTCCTTATCAAAGACATTACACCAATTCTTGTTAGAACGTGCTGTCTGCTGAGACCTTCTCTCGGTACACCGTCTGCGAACGTTTCAGCATTGTCCGCACCAGGTTCGCAAAGATGACGCATGAAGAGGGAAACATACGCCTTGAAGTTTTTCTCTGATTTGCCCCTCAGGTCTCGAACCAGCCTGAAATGCGACAATATACTTTAACAGTACTTTAAATTTACTGATTGCTAAACGCATTTCGAGCGAGTAACTAACCATTGAGAGTTGAATGCGTCCTGTGGCGGCATACCGTAACGCATGATCGCGTTCAGGAATGCTTTTCTCTGTCTAGCATTAAAACCCAGTACCTGAATAAAAGAATCACGTTATATTATTCATTTTTGATTAATTTTTTTTTTCAATATAAAAGGCATTATGTTAGCGTACTTCAATATTGCCATTAACTCTGGCAAGTAATGGAGGAAGAGGTCTATCCTTTTCGTCTCTCCTCTCCAATCTTCGTCTGCTTCTGCGAGACAACAGATCTCCATCGCCTTTTTCGTCAAAGTCATCGTCTTCTTTGTCATCGTCACTAGGAGCACTGAAGTCGCTGTTATAATCGGAAAGATTCTCCTGCCAAGGTTGATCATCCCTTGCGCTCTGATCTCCCGTTACTCCTCCGTCGTTATAATTCACTTGCTTACGTATTCGTTTACCTAATCCGCAAATAATTACCAATTTTAATCGTCTGAATAATTAAAAAGATATAATTTATATATACCTTTTCCAAGCGTTCTGGCTATGTCTTCCTGCTGCTGCTCGTAATGGTGCCTCAATAATTTAATCCAGTAAGCCGGATCCGTGTTCTCGGCTTCCTGTTTGATAATCTCTGTGTCCGCCTCCTCTTCTGTTTCGCCTTCCTTCGTTACGTACGACGCAACTTTGAACGAACTTAGATATTCATTGGCCCAATTCTCTTTTTGTTCGATACCCTCCTTGCTTCTGTCTAACAATTCAGCCACAGCTTTGTCATCATAATGAATAGCTTCGTCTTCTTTACCTTCTTCTTCTTTGAACAATTCCTCGGTACCTAATACAAACAGGAGCTACAGATACCTTCGACTAATTTAATTGCTAGTTAAATAATGTATTATTTAATATCGAGAACCTTACCGAATCGTAAAATATCGTCGAGTTCCTGTTTGCTGAAGTTAGCACCTTTTCCACCCATGCCAGGTCTCACGACTAAATGTGTCAACATCATTTTACGTTTCGCCACTTGTGTGACTCGTTCTTCGACGGAGTTACGAGTTACGAATCTATAGATCATCACTTTGTTGGCTTGGCCAATTCTGTGAGCTCTACTGAATGCTTGAATATCGTTGTGCGGATTCCAATCTGAATCGTAGATGATTACAGTGTCAGCAGTAGCAAGATTTATACCCAAACCACCAGCACGAGTGGAAAGTAGGAATACGAACTGCTGTGCACCTGTTCGAAAATTAATTTATCAATTTTCCTTCGATAATGTGTAAAAAGTAAAATAAAACAGTCTACGTACCAGGTGCGTTAAATCTATCGATAGCTTCCTGTCGCTGTGCGCCAGTAATGTTACCGTCTATTCTTTCGTACTTGTAGCCCTCTCCTTCTAAATAATCTTCAAGAATGTCCAACATTTTTGTCATTTGGGAGAAAATCAGTACTCTGTGTCCATCGTCTCTTAGTTTCTTCAACATTTTACTCAACAACACTAGTTTTCCCGCTGCTTTGATCAATGCCGACGTTTCGTAACTTCCATTTGGCGCTGTTGGTGCTTCTTGAGACGCGGCTGGGAATAAATAAGGATGGTTGCAGCATTTTTTAAGGTCCATCATGATATTTAATAGCGACACTTGTTGACCTCCTCCCTTCGGATTCAGCGCTTCGAAGTTTCTCGTCAATATATACTTGTAATACTTCTTTTGCATGGGTGATAACTCGACACGGACAATGAACTCTGATTTACTTGGCATATTCTATGAATAAAAATTATATTTAGCATATATTAATACGCTAGAACTCTAATATAATATGTAACAATAAATACCTTTAATACATCGGCCTTTAATCTCCTCAACATGTGAGGTCCAAGCAGTTCGTGCAATTTTTTCACCTGCTCCTCTTTCGAGATATCAGCGAATTCATTTTGAAACGAAGCTAAGTCATTGAATTTATCGCGACAGAGGAAATTCAACAGATGGAACAATTCTTCCAAGTTATTTTGCAGAGGGGTACCAGTTAATAATAACTTATATGCAATATTATAGGACGCTAATAGTCTAAAGAACTTCGACTGGTTGGATTTCAGCCTATGTGCCTCGTCTACTACCAGCACGGCCCAGTCTATCGATCCTAAACATGCAGAATCGATGGAGATCAATTCGTAACTCGTAAGAAGCACGTTGAATTTGATTTGGTTCGATCGAATCTTCGATGCTCGGCCTCCCCGAACAGCACCTTCTTCGAAGGACAATTCGTTCTCACGAATTACGATGCGACTGTCCTTGTCGCCTGAAATCAATATGAAACATTAATTACAAACAAAAAATCAATAAATATTAACTTTAATCGATTAATTTTATTTGCCTATACTTACCAACATAAGTAACGCAATAGAAATCAGGTGCCCAGGTTTCAAATTCACGCTCCCAGTTGATAATAGTCGACAAAGGAACAGATACAAGGAACGGCCCCTTACAGTGGCCTTCTTTATACAATGAATAAAGAAAGGTGATAGTTTGGATGGTTTTTCCCAAACCCATCTCGTCCGCTAGAATAGTGTCTATTCCTTGGCCCCACGAGTATCTTAACCAATTTAAACCCTGCGAAATCATGAAATTATAAGATTCGTTGGAAAAAATATTGCGATAAAAATAGAACACATACTTCTAACTGATAAGGATGCAACTGCATTCCAGTTTGATCCAAATACTCTGGCTGTCGCTCATACTTCTTTTTAAGGTCCGTTGTAGGTTTGTCAGGTGGAGGAGTATACCTTTTAGGTGTTCTCTCCTCGTCATCGATGAGTTCACGAGTTTTGGATTTCTTACCTTTACCTGAATATGATTATAATGCGGTCACTTTACGGATCGTAATGACGATTAGAATTGGAAAAAATAAATAAATAAATTAATTAATTAATTAACCGACTCTTCTCACCCTTCTTGCCCTTGCGCGAGGAGCTACCGTCGCAACAGTTCGCAGCTCTGAGATCCAAATAATACTCAATGGACTGCTTCAACCCGGGAATATCTTCATGCTCGTCCTCCCAAGTCGCCTGATCATATCCTAATTCCCTCCATTTAACAAGATACGTCGCTCTGCCGTCTCTCGAGAGTCTGTGATTAATTACTCGGTGCACTACAAGCCATTCCGGCCGAACTCCATAACGATAGAATCGTTCCTCTAAATTGTAATGGTCCCTATTGGTAGCACCGTCTTGTTCTTTCAGTCGTTTCACACGAGTATCGCTTTCGTCCAATGGCTCCTCCAACTTCGGTGGTTCATCCATGTCATATTTTCGAGAGTAATTTCTGAAAATGATAGAACAATTTAGAAGAATGATCGGGAAGAAGATTAAACACGTTGTAGTTCACTCGGCGAGTGGCGTACCTGAACATAAGAGGATGGAAAACATCAAGTTGTAGTTCTGTGATCCAATCACAATGCCAGTAAGACATGTCTGCCCATTTCACAAAAAATTCGCGTATTCTGCGCTGCTTAGGAGCAGCTTTACTCGTTGAAGGTTCTTCTGAAGGTGTTTCTGGGCATTCCTTCCACCTCCACGTTAAAATCTTTGCAACTATCATAAAAGATATAAAATATGAGTCACATATACATATGTACTGAGAAGATGTTTTCTTAATTGTACAATACCTTTTCCACGTATAGGTGGACAAGAACATCTAGGACACTTCCAGTCACCATCAGGAATTTCCGAGAGCGGCGGATTCAAACAGTGTGTGTGATACGCGCTAGTACAGCTATCACAGCATAGCAATTCACCACCATCTTTACATATTCTACAGAACTCCATGTGCTCGTCGTCGTCTTCGGCTGCACCTGAGAACAGAATTAATAATCCTATAGATCACGGTTCATTTGGCTGATCGAATCCACATCAGCGTATAGGGGAGGATATAAGGTTCAAGGTTACAAGGAAGGTACCTGCAATACCTTCTCCTTCACAATGAGGACAACTCCATTTTCCTTCAGGAGTTTCTTCCAATTCAGGCTCTAGACACACTAAGTGATAAGCTCTGGGACACGTGTCGCAAAGAATAATTTCTCCACCTTGTTGGCACACTTCGCAATAATCCTGATGATCAGTCTGTATAAAAATTGTAGACATTATAAGATAAAATTCTACACGTTTTATCGAGACAGAAAAAATAGGGAACATTAATCAGGAACAGCCTAATTCTACCTGAAGACCTTCCTCTCCGTCTGGAAACTTGGACGTGGTTTTCGTCTTTTTCTTCTTTTTAGTCTTGTTTCCGATTTTGGTTTTTGCCTTCCTGCGAACAGGTGGCTCTGCCGGTGGTTCAACTCCACTTTCTTCTGCATTTCCTTTAGTCGTTCCGTCCGCGCCAGTAGGCTCCTCCGCATCTGCTAACATTTGTTCGAATTCCATATCCGAATCTCTGTCGGTTCCAACGCCACTGCCTTCCGCTTCTTCATCCGAGCTTCCTCGTTTACGCTTTCCAAGCTTAATCTTAAGCGTCGGTACTTTGGAAGCTTTCTTTCCCTTCTTCGCCCTGGATCCTCTCGACTTCCGTTTTCTATCGCTATCCTCGTCATCGTCTTCCTCGTCCTCTCCTTCCTGCACCACGCCACCGCGATTTGCCCTAGCGTTTCTGCTATCCTCATCCACATTTGCAGACGATACGTCTGCGTCCGGTTGCGTGTGAGGATTTAATTCAGAAAAATCACGCCACTTAGCCGCTACCAACATCATAAGCTTCGACATTGGAACCTAGAAATATGTAACACGAAAAATAAATAAACCGTCGAAAGAATAATTACTTTCAAGCTTTTTATATTTAGAAACGAATTTACTTTTGGGTTCTCCTTTGCTAAAAGTGGTCTGACGTGTTGTTGGAATAATTTATAGGTAGTTAAGTTTTGGAAGTCTGCATCGGTGTATTCAATTTGTACATCAGTCAACCCAAAGGTATTACAGACTTCCTCAATTGTAGGCATTCCTGTTGTGGGTTCCTGACTGGGAGGAGCTGGTGCACTGTGACTCGATGATTTTCTGGATGAAGATTTCCTACTTTTTCGATTTCCTGCATAGTCACTGTCATCGCCAGCTACGTCACCAGTTTCACCGCCACCACCACCACCACCTCCTCCTCCTCCTCCTCCGCCTCCTCCAAAGTCACTTTCCTGTACAATTTTAATCCGTTGTATCGGTAAATTAATTATATATTTATTTCAGGAAATGAAATGGAAATAATTACATCTCCAGAATCAGATTTTTTCTTTTTCTTCTTTTTCTTCCCCTTCTTGTCTTCGCTGCGTGCTTTTCGTTTCTTTCCTTTCTTCTTTTTTCTTTCCTCCGGTTCATAATCATCGTCTTCCTCCTATATTTAAAATTTGTTTTCAAACAAGGTTCAAAGTCTGCTTAATAAAATTAATTTAATCTATATACAAAATACTAACTAGTCTTTGAGACTCTTCAGCATCAGACGAACCATCCACTTGCTGATTAACATTTGAAACTTGACCTCCGGTTTCATCTATGTCATCTTCCCCTACAAATTAAGCACGTTAAAAGAATATTATTTTATGAAACAATAAGCGAAGAAAATTAAATATTGGAAAAAAAAAAAAAAAAAAAAAGAAAACTATACATAAATACAGAAAAATATATCGAATACGAAATTAATTGTTTTCAATGTTCTACAGTATTTTAAATATATTTATGATGCAATGATTTCTTCATATATAACTGATATATTAAGCTACTTCACTGGCTGCCTCTGACTTACATAAAATCAATATCTGTATTCATTACAATGTAGGTTTAAGAATAGTCAATGCATACATATATTCCCGGCGAAATTAATATTTCACATAAATCAATATTTCGAAGCTTGTCAACAAGATACATTTTTTGTATCGATTCTTAAAAAACGGTCTAACGTAAGCATTCTATTTATGTAACAAATATACATAAACATTTCGTGTCAAATTGTCGAGAAAAATTATTTTAATTATCCTCCATCATAGTACCGCGATAACACGGCACGGATAAAATTTCTGCCGCTCACCAGTCCAGAAAACTCGGTAAATTGTAATCAAAATTATAGCAATATGCAGCTTAAATTTTTTTTTTTTTTTTTTTCGGTGAAAAAAATCATTAAAAAATATATTCCTTAAAAAATTGCTCGAGTTTTAACATAAAATGCTGAAAAGAGATGGAGCAGCATAATTCTAACGTATGTTAATTGGACGGAACGTTCGATTCGGGAAACAGCAGTGGACTGATAATTGCCAAATCGATAATAACGTTTTATAACAAACCGATTTTTTATTCCTCGGATACGATGAAAATAATAAAACTGGCACAAATACAAGGCCTCCGTGTGAGAGCAAGTATGTGCGCATGCATAAATGTCGTTTGAAAACGACCAAACCGTCGAGATCAAATAGTCGAAATGTATAAATTATTTTGGACTAATCCACGTTCGGTGAATGCTTTGTGCGAGAGTATGCGTCCGCCATTTTCTTCGAAAGGGCTCACCACATTGGTCGTCTATATTTTATATTCATAATATTGCCGCGGATTCTCGGCTCGATCATTTTCTTGGTCGTATTAAAAAAGAAGACCGTTAACGAAACAATGATTACGATGTGCACCTGAAATTTTTAATAAATCCAAGAACACGATCTTCTTGGAAGAACTCGCACCGGCCGCTTATATATTGTGATTAATGTGCATGTATACGGTGGACACATACACAATCATACCAGATGGATGGTTGGAAAAACGAAGCTAGTAGCATTGCGAAATTACTTAAAGATTCCGTGAGAAATTAGACGTCGTTTAGGGTTATTTTGCGTTGTTATTCTTCATATTTCATAAAGAAACTGAATTTCAAATAAGGATCCTCGATATCGTCGATACGTACATAACGAATAAAGCTATCTTAGCATTTCGCGGTTAAAAGTAGATTAAGACTGTAGCGAAACCTACTTTACGCGATAAAACAACGTGTGCCTTTCAATTTTTCGCGTCGAGAATTACGAAAGGAAGAAATTCACATGCGGCGAATATACGGGGTTAATTGTACGCTGCAACATTTACCGAGCGGTCGTTAAACATTAATTATGTAAGAAACGCGTCGAGAATAAGTGAAAAAACTCGATACTCGATGAATTTAACGGGAAAATTTTAGCGAACGGGTTAGATCGTCGAAATTGATCTATCGAACCGTAATGTCACGATCCGTAAATATAATTGTTGCAAAGAGATTCGATGGAACTGTGACAGCAATTCGATATCGATGGTTTTGCGACTCGAAAAACACCGGAAATAAAGAAAACTAAAAGAACCATGTGATTTCTGTCCAACTATTGAATGTAAACAATAACCTATACTCGAACGATTATTTCGTTGCATTTACGCGATGTTGAAATGCGCCACGATTGCCGACGATCTATTAATCCGTTAAACGGGGTATCGTGAAAAGCTCGTGGAATTATTTGACAATTCGAAGGTTAGTTCTTCTTTCGTTAAGAGAAAATTAATGGAGCTGTCGAATTAGAACTGGAACGAATTTTAGTTGGACGATTAACCTGACGTCGAGTCGATGGAAAACATGCGAGAAATCGCGGCAGAATGCACGACAACGAGACAGTCTGTGGAAAACTACAGGACCAATTGACATGGCAGCCATCGTACGAAAAGCGCGCGTCCTGCGTGCTCGAGGATATAACTTTCCGGTAGTATTCGTGACCGAGTGTGTCTCTCCTAGCACTTACCCGCGAAGCTCTCGTCCACCTCCTCATCGGATGCCATCCTCTAGGACCGCGGCAGTATTACGCTCGAGAAACACCCGAGATGAATCTAATCACTCACTGGATAAGATGCTAACCGTGAAAAAACAGCACGGAAATGCGACATTAAACGTTCGTAGCTCGACGCTCTCCGCGTTTCGGTTTCGGCGTGCCGTCACTTCGTCTCGTACGTGCACCGATGTGCACCTACTGCTGTACGCTTCTTCTCTCACGCGATTCGTCGGTTCTCCTCGTTCTTCCCCACCATACGCCGATTTTCTCTCCCCTCGCTTTCCCCGCTTCTCTGTGAGAGTTCGTTTCTTCCCCTCTTTCTCTCTTTTCGTCCCTCGTCGTCCCCGTTACAGCGTGCTGTAGCTGAATGTATACGAATGGTCTGCCCGAGTCTACCGTGTTGCATTTATTTCTTTTTCTTCACCCTTCCTCTCCGCCTCGCCTCTTCGTTCACCGTTCCTCTCCTACCCCCTTGCGGGCCCACGGAAAATGCTTTTTAGTTTTTGGAAAAAGATCCCTCTTTCAATAGCAATGCATTTTCGTGTACGCGTGTGGTAGTTGCTCGTTACGCCGGCCCCTGCTCTTTTCTAGCCTTTTTTCCGTTTTTCCTTCTGTTTCTTTCCTTTTTTTCTGTTTTTTTTTTTTT
>SMSQ01025470.1:172927-219007 GCA_019453375.1 Ctenoplectra terminalis | reverse complement strand
TTTTATATATACCACTTGAGAAATTACAATTTACAAAAAGATATAATAATTCGTCTTCGGGAATGGATAGAAGCAATGCAATACTGTATGGAATGAATTAGGACCTTTGAATTTTAACAGTCATTAACAATCATCGATCGATGTCACGAAGTTATTGTACATACTTGAGATATTTAAATCGAAGCGTTCGAAATTGTTGAAACTGCTCTTTTAGGAAATCAGATATGTGAAACTTTTGATTTTACGCAGTTCGATTAATTATGAACGAAACTTTGTACTACACATCCATCGTTTATATATTAATGAAATCTAGAATCTCGTCGAAAATATTTCAATCTAGCATACATATGGTACATTTCTATGCATAACTAGACATACATCTGTCCGTGGTGGATAAAGAAATAGATAATCATCAGAACTTCTCGTCGTACCAAAGTACAATTTACTTGTAAAACTTCTGATGAATATCATCTATGCGGTTGTTCGTACAAATCGAGATAGATTTGCAAAGATAAAAAATTATATGCAATACTATTGTATAAACGTATTTTAAGATGAAATATTTAGTTTGCTCAACCATAATCGACACTCAGAGCACTGAGTCCTTTTTTCTTAATGGCTTCTGCCACAGCTCTCTCTAAAAAGTTTTCTTGCTGATCGTTCTCGTCTATTTTATCCAAGTCCCAGTCAAGCCTATTATATTCCTCTGTGCTTTTCGAATCGTTCAATCTCGATGAATCCGTGGACGTGGTTGCTACAGAATTTTCAAAATTTCCAACACCTTGTACGCGATTCGTGGGGCATAAACAGTGTTCGTCCGCGTATTCATTGTTGGTCCAATATCCCGGAGCTTTGTCGCTGTAAAAAGCACTGGATTGAGAGACAAGTTCTGCGGATTGAACCAGACCATGATTACGAATTGCCATCATAACTGCAGTGTCCTCCATGTCGTTTCCCCTGAACAATTGAAATCTGGATTCCTCCAAAGTATAGGGAGACGATGTTCCCATAATATTTCCCATAATAATGTAGTTTTCCAATACTTTGTTAATGGTATTATCCACGTATCCTTTGGCCACCTGACAAGCTTGCCATCTCTTCAACTTCTCTCTCGCTAATCTTTCCGCATCGTCGTATTCAATGTTCTCCGTTCCTTGTACTGTTTCCTCCTTTCCATTCGAACTCTTTTCCTACGAATTGAACGCTCAAATGGAGCATACATTTCGAGAAATTAAAAGATTACTATTTGTTAATTTCTTTACAGGAGGGTGAAAAACCTAATTAGTATAACTGATCGGGGTTTAAATAATTGATTACTATTATACAACGTAATTACCGTGTCCCAAATAGTCTCACTGGCCTTAACAAGTCGTGTGCATTGCCGTTTCGGAGGAGCAGGTCTCTCATGATCGTCAGTATCTGATTCCTCGATGTCGGTCGCCATTTTCTCTATTTCGTACAGAATTATACTGTCCCCTTTTTAAACAGTTTAAACAAGGCCAAACCGATCCCTCGATGATACTACTAGACAATCATCGGGGGAAAACTTGAGACGATGTTGCAAAAATTCGCACCACTTCCACCAGCTTTTTTCGACATCTTTCCTTCGAAGGAATGATAAATCTCTGCCGTGCATTCAATCGACTTTAAATCATCTCGGTGTCTACGATTATGTGCACGCTTCAAGACGTGAGTGGTCCGCAACATAAAAATGAAATAGTAATCAGAATGTAATGTCAGAACTCGAGGGAACAGATACCGCACACAATCAAATGGTACGAATCGTTTTGACAGCTTCAAAATGGCTACTTTACCATTAGATTTTGTATAAAACATAAAATCGAATTATAAAGAGATCGTGCCGATTATTAAGACGCGGCAAAAATTTTGAAAATATTGAGAACCAAATTATGCATGAAATTGGCGCGTCGGAAACATATTTGAATTTAAATTAATCTACCTGGACGATGTCTTGACTGCAGCACTACATTCTAAAATGGCGTAAACATGTGTTTGCAGTGTTCAAAGGAATTTTGACGTCTGGTTCTGTCAAGCACATCATTTTTATATATCGTCCAAAGTAAATTTGTTTTGTCATTTTCGTTGAACACGTTAATTGGCATGGCAGTCTGTGGAGAATATATTCGCAGTCAATTTCCAACGATAGACGATGATCTGTACCAATATGTGGAAGGTATATTTCTGGATAATAACCTATAAGTTACAAAACATTAGTTATTCAATGTACGAATAAAGAAATTTTTAAATAACACGAATATTTCACCGCGCAAAGGTATCTTAGATAGCTCCAAGGATGATTTTGAGGATGGTGACGAGGTTTATGAAGCGATAGGAGAGGTACTACACGAGGTTGCTGAAAAACCAGAGAATGAGGTTAGGTCTGTAAACGTGATCACACTTGTCATTTTTTATAATATTGTCGATTATGTTTTATCGATATCATTAAATTCATTTTTATCTCCAACTTTGACTTCGAGTTCCGGTCTCAATTTGTAATTCCTTATCTTATTCGTTTCTTAAACGTATTCTTATATAATTTTACTCGTGATTCCTAATTTTGAATTTATTTTTATTTCCAGACAAATATGTGTAAAGTTATTGGAAATGCTAAAAGGCAATTCGAACGACGAAAATGTCGAAAGGAGAAAGAATGGGGTTAATAAAGTACTAAATGCTCCGATCCATTTGGGAACTATGGCTGCTACTCTGGAGGCTCAAGTAGAACAGATAAAGAGCATATGGGTTACCACTAGAGACGATGCCATGGTAAAAATTTACCTTGTCCGTGGATAAATCTATTAATATTTAGATCATATTTAAATTAACGAATATTCATCGACAGAAAGTGGATGCAAAGAAATTAGAAAAGGCAGAGGCAAAGTTACAACAGAAACAAGAAAAGAGAACCAATAATGAATCGAGTGGACGAATTAATACCATAAGCCAAGGCGTAGAAGCCGCCAGCGCGAGTCAAATGACGAGTAAAAAGGACAGTAGAATGGAGACCAAGGGTGGTGTAAATAAAACTCAAGACATTAGGATAGAAAACTTTGATGTAGCATACGGAGATAGAATACTATTGCAAGGAGCTGACTTAACGCTTGCGTTCGGTAGACGCTATGGCCTTATCGGTAGAAATGGACTCGGTAAAACTACCTTGTTACGAATGATATCTAGGTACCAAAACTATCCCATAATAATCTCTTAACTATTTGCTCTGTATTATTTAATCCTTCGAACCATTTAACTTTAATAATTTCAGTAAACAATTAAGAATACCATCCCACATAAGAGTTTTACACGTGGAACAAGAAGTTGCTGGTAACGATACTTCCGCCCTCGAATCCGTGTTGGAATGCGACCAAGAGAGAAGTCTGTTGCTTAGCAAAGAAGCAGAATTACAAGCAACGATCGAAAAAGATGGTGGTAAAACGGGGGACGTGTTAGGCGAAGAATTAGCTAGAGTATACGAAGCAATGCAATTAGCCGAAGTAGATAAAGCACCTGCTAGAGCCAGTGCAATTTTATCAGGACTCGGGTTTACCGTCGAAAGACAATCGTGGCCAACTAAATCCTTTTCCGGTGGTTGGAGAATGAGACTGGCACTCGCAAGAGCACTCTTCTCTAGACCCGATCTTCTTTTGCTCGACGAACCCACGAACATGCTTGATATTAAAGCTATACTATGGCTAGAGAAATATTTACAATCGTGGCCAACTACTTTGCTTGTGGTTTCTCACGATAGAAATTTCTTGGATACGGTGCGGATTCTTTAACATTTTTCAAATTATCGTCCCTATGTTGTGGAATTGTGAGATTTAATTTTATGATATGTTCGGTAACAGGTTCCCACCGATATACTATATTTGCGTGGACAGAAAATTGAAGCATACCGGGGTAATTACGAGCAGTTTGCAAAAACTAAAGGAGAACGTGAAAGGAATCAGCAAAGAGAATACGAAGCTCAACAGGCTAAAAGAGCACACGTACAAGAATTCATCGATCGATTCCGATACAATGCTAATCGCGCTTCTAGTGTACAGAGTAAAATCAAGATGTTAGAAAAACTGTAAGTTTAAGATCCACTCCAGTTGAATAACAAACTATGTTTTATGCGATATCTTAATAAGTACTATTAATTTTAACAGGCCGGAACTTAAACCAATGGAGAAGGAAGGAGAAGTAACTCTTCGCTTCCCCGATGTTGAACCATTAAGTCCTCCAATTTTGCAACTTAATGAAGTCTCTTTCAGTTATACCGGAGGAACGGATTCATACATATTTAGTGGTGTGAACCTGACTGCTAGCTTGCAATCTCGCATTTGTATCGTGGGAGAGAACGGTGCCGGTAAAACTACGCTCTTGAAAATTATAACAGGTGCATTGAGTCCAACACGAGGCACGGTGCACCTTCATAGAAACTTAAAATTTGGATATTTCAGTCAGCACCACGTAGATCAACTGGACATGCGCGTATGCCCAGTTGAATTGTTGCAAAACCATTTTCCAGGTACAAATTAATTTTTAATTTGTACACAAGCGCTTGTAACATTGGAGGAATCCCATAAGTTTATTTTCCGTTTAATTAAATCAGGAAAACCAATTGAGGAGTACAGACGAATGCTTGGAAGCTTTGGAATCAGTGGTAACTTAGCTTTACAGACTATTAATTCTTTATCTGGTGGACAAAAATCGAGAGTAGCATTTGCGTTAATGTGCGCTGCCATGCCAAACTTTTTAGTACTCGATGAACCTACGAATCATCTGGATATTGAATCCATCGAGGCTTTAGGCAAAGCATTGAATACCTGTCAGGTAAATTTTCTTTTTTTCTCTCGATTCATTTGTGCTCCATTTTACTATATATCGTATTAAATTTATTTTTCTTAACAATTTTTCAGGCGGGCGTTATATTAGTTTCACACGATGAAAGATTAATTCGCATGGTGTGCACCGAACTGTGGGTATGCGCAGAAGGTTCTGTTCGATGCATCGAGGGTGGTTTCGACGAGTATCGTAGGATCATTGAAAAGGAACTCGAAGTATAGAGATCGTTTTAATTTAATTGCATTATGGATTATTGCATTGTCCCGAATTAAGTTACCGATGTGAAAATTTCAATTAATTCAAATAAATGCAAGAGAAAAACAAACATTTCTCCTTATATCGGGACAATGAACATTTTTGATTTATTTATCGACACTGTCGCGAAGATTATATTATCTATTTTAAATAAAATCGTGTGCATTAAAAATCATTGTTTATACATATTATATATATATATATATATATTTATATTTATATTATAAATATATATATATTTCATTAATAACATAAAATTTGCGAAATAGACTGAGTCTTCGATTTACAACAAGTAGAATTAGGAAAGTTTCACATCGTTCAACTGCCAGCTACAATAAACTATATCTAAAAAAAATTCTGATATTTAATATTGTACATTAGTTAATAATAAAAAGTCGTTGTTATAAATAAAAGTACATAACATTTGTCCTTTTTATAAAACCATTCAGAACATTGCATTGATAAACCTACACGATCAATTATTTATACATACAATATAATTGCAGTTTTCTTTTCAAATCTAATTCAACACGGTCTTGTACCGTGATTTGTAAGAGAAAAAAATGTAGACCTATGAAATTAAAAGATTTTATAAAATTTTATCATAAAATTTCGAAAAATTTTATTTTCATAATTTATAATAGTTAATCATTTTAATACTCTTATTTCACTTTTTTTTTTCTTGTCCATCTAAACCTTTCATTTCGTTGTAATAATGCTTTAAAAGATATTAAAACTAATCATATAACGTAATAAATAAAACGAATTACTTAGAAACGTTTAATGTGCCAAAGAAGTTGTACTGTATTGCCACAATTAACCCCCGGATGATGTATTTAATGGTACCATTGTATTGGATAGAGAAGACATTTGCATGGGCGGTGCAGGAGCTTGCTGTTTTGCCGCTGGAATTTTCAAATATTTCCATTACTTTTCTCTCGACGAACTTCAACTTCATTCGATAATCAGACGATTACTATTAGCGCTTTAACATGCAGCTGGATCTTGACATGCGTCACAAACAATTAGCATCAGTGCAGAAAAATTGTTAATCCAGATGTTTAGGTACGCATCCAATATTAGTTGGAATCTAGAGTTTATTAATTGCTTCTAATTTCTTGATGTACCGCGATAGATAATAAGCGATTAGAATAGTTCGATTAGTACATGGTTTATTTTTCATACTTAATTTTACTTTGTGCCACATCAATTTACAAAGAAAAAAATGTTCTCAGTCATGCATAGAAACAAAGCAAACCGATTGATTTATGAGATAGGAATCTAGCATGTTGACTCATTATCGGAATTAAATTATGCGAGAAGTAATGAATATTTTTAGAAATGCAAATGTATAGAAAAAGTGTTACACACTAAACTGAAACTTACATAAACAACTCAGCGGTATACCGTCTAATAGTATGATTCAAGAAAGAGTACGATTTACTTTCAAGCGTATCGTTCTCACCATTTCTGCTGCTGTAGATTTTCGTGAACCCTTTGAATGGCTCCGGCGGCGGGAAATTCGCAATAGAATGAAACTTGTCCGCAAACCGTACCTCTAAATCTAGAGTACTCATCGTCTGTCCGTTCCGCATGGAAGAACTCCTCGTGGGAGGTGTTGGTGGTGGCGGCGGTGGCGGAGCTAGTCTTTGATGAGTAGGAGCTGGGCGATGCGGAAGAGGCGGAGGCGGAGGTGGTATACACGGAGCGCTAACGGTAACTCTAGAAGGAGGTGGCGGTGCCACTCTAGTCGCCGTAGTGGTTGTGCTGTTTGCTCTAGAAACAGGAGGAGAAGGAGGTTTCGCGACCGGAGGTCTAAGAATTCGATTCGTAGGCCTCGGTTGGGGTTCGTTCAGGCAATCCTGGGACTGATGAAGCGAGGGTGGAGTTGGAGCGAGCACAGGAGGTGACCTAGGCAGTCGCATACTTTGTGCTCTTGACACGCTTCCTCCGGTGGTTAAGTTTAATTTTTTAGGCGGTGGTGATGGTTTGTGCAGTGCAGATGAGGGAGTTGAAGGTGGTTTGGGTGCAAGAGTGGGTTTCCCGAATCCCTTGGGTGCTTCTGCAACGGAACTTGCAGAGTCTGTAGTACTTTGTCCTTGCATTGAGTTGGTCTTCTAAAATATTACATAAAACCTTAAAATCAATTCAACGATGCGATTCCTTGTATATTTTTACCTGAGCAAATAATTGTGGCTTCTGAATAGCTGGTGGTGGAACTGGGGGTGGACCTCTTTTAATGCTAGGAACAGTCGATTGACCAAAGTTTGTATTATTTACATTACTAATGTTCTTTTCACCTGAAGAGGTCCTGAGTCCTGTAGGTTTCAATTTAGGCATACCGCTAGAAAATAATCCACCTAATCCTATGGGTCCTCCATTACTTGAATTAATGCCACTGCTTACTACGTTAGAATTATTTTCCCTGCTATTCGAGGAAGAAGAATTTCCCGATTCATCTTTTATTCTACCTAGAAGAATAATAACATTTGCCGTAATACAAAGATTATTCTCAAGGAAACGCGTATACTTTGAAACCTACCACTAACCGCAGGTGCACTCTTGTCCACGGTCACAGTTTTCTTTAAAGTCTTCCCAGCTCTAATCGACTGAAGAAGTAAACTTCTATCCTGATCTACTGCACCAGAGCTGGATGTGTTGAACGCAGGAGGTGGAGGCGGAGGTGGTGCAGGCATCCTTGTTTAATTTTTATAAAAGTATTTGCCACCCCTGATAAAATCGTATAATAAAAATAAAATGATTAATTTAGATAAATTCGAGTCGATTCTTAAGGACGAGTTAAATCGTGGGAGGTAGAACGTACAATGGCTGAAGTACATTTTAAAAGATAAGATTAGACCTCCTACAGAGAAAACACTACAATTAGGTTAGCACAAAAATAATTTCCATATTCTCGCCGACGCTCTATAACCGTATCAATCATTTTTATGATCTAAGAGTTTACGCCGAAAGTTTAACCAGATAAATTACAAACTGTTTACCTAAAATTGAGAGAAAGATTGTGTACCCAGAGCGGGAGGATCTTTGAAACTACCGCACTTTGTATCTGTTTCTGATTCACTATGAACGAACGAAACCCACAACATTCCAAAATTTTCCAGGGTCGAACGATTTAGACACACTAGTATTTTTTACGAGTACACGTCAAGATCGACCCGTCATGCGTGCGGCCGATCGAATTAATGCACATCCCGATAAGAGTTAACCGTTTGTTTATAGCATCGACGAGTCATATCCGATCGAACACGCATACGTCGAATACATCTGAAGATACCACACCTGGGAACTCTTAAAGTCGTCCCACTGAAACGAGAACAGTATCTTTCCCCTGTACCCATTTCATCGTTAGTTGTAGGAAAGGGATCTGCATCCTCGCTTTCCGTTGGAGAAACACACATCCGTTTTTAAACATTCCAATCATAATTGTGTCCCCTTATTTGTTCATGCACACCGGAAGTTGAACAATAATTTCGATAGTAAAAATATATTTTTTTGGTTTTTTAAATTTATTAAAAAAGCCACGATCACAATTTTTTCGTCAATCTTTGGAAATCGATTAAAAATAAATTATACTAGATAAAAAATAACGTTTCACCCCCTGTGTTACAAATAAAAAAAAAAAAAAAAAAAAAAAAAAAGCACGAAAAATACAAAACATATCAATTTATAATGCGTTGTTTATAAAGAATATAATTAACATAGACACAGGTGATACAACGAGGTGTTTCTCGATAAAAATCTTGATCGTATAAATAAACAAAAGCAATTAAACATCTTACCTTTCATCTTTTTATTCTCTATATTATTTTATCCAAGTAATATGCCTGAAAAGATTAATCGAATGCAACGTCATTGTCCCTACGTGCCATAAAAATTTCGCTATAATAAGGTGAAAGACTGAACATCTCTACGTCATAATATCAAAAACCGTTTATAAGTGTAAAATTCATTTTGTGCAAAAGATCTTTTTTTTTTTTTTTACAATTAATATACAAGTATTATACATATTTACAGAATTCATTCATCAATACAAAAATAGAATCATACGCTATATCGAATTATGATAATCCCTGTAAAAAGTTTCCTCTCTTTTTGCTTCATCGCAGAAAATAATTGCAATAATTTTTGGAAACTGTCATAAACAATGTAACGCTACTTAGATTTTTTAATCTTTCATCGATGTCGTTAATTTAACAACAACCAACGTTTCAACCAACAGCTTTCTTACTCCTCCTAAACCCTCCGATGTCAGAGGAACCCACGCAGAGCGAACACGATTCTATTTATTTTTTATTCATTCGTTACATGATTCGTTGGTTGAGGTTTTATTTCTTCCATTTGCTCGGAAATAACGATATCAGATTGCTCCGTGTCTTTGTGCAGAGCAATAATAATTTTTTCTTCCGTGGAAGATTGACTGTCGGAAGAACCTTCTTGCGTCGAAGTAGCTGCTTCCTACAATAGAAAGGAAACTAAAAAATTAAACCATCATCCCCTAACACCTCCCACCTTTTGTATTTCCATCTTTTCGTTCGACTAGAAACGAAGTAATCCTAGTCAGACTACAATTCTTCTTACCGTACTTCGAATCTTCGTGTGTGTCTTTATATGCTTGGTCAAATGGTCCGATCGCATAAACTTTTTAGTGCACTCAGGACATTGAAATCTCTTCTCACCGGTATGAGTCCTACGATGCCTCTGAAGCTCATCCGACCTAGTGAATTTCTTACCACAAAATATCCAACTACAAACAAACGGTCGTTCTCCGGTATGCCACCTCAAATGAGCTCGGAGATGACTCGTTTTCCCATACACTTTATTGCAACCTGCTATGTGGCAAACATGTTGCCGTTTCCTAGTCATGTCCCTGTTCCTAATTCAAATTTAAATTAACAATTTATAAAATTATCACAAACTTGAATAAATAGCTAAATGCTTGTAAATTCTTACCTATCGCCTTCGCCACAATTAGGACAAGTGCAAGCAACCCTCCTACGATGTTGCTTGTTAGAATCCGTCTCAATGTTGGCAGACGTTGCCGTGGTTACTTGATGTTGATGCGACGCTGGAGTGGGTGTCGTTAACGTGTTGTTCGACTGAAGAGTTTGTAAAATTTGCCATTTCGTCGCGTCGTTCGAATCTAATTGCACGGTTGGAGCGGCCACAATGGGCGCAGCTGCTGTCGCGGGAAGTGTTTGAACGGTAGCTGGCTGAAGAGCGCTTGCAGGTATAACTTGCACATTACCCAAACCTGGAATATTTTGCACAGGTATCGACTGAAGGAAACCGTTCGTTGCGTTCATCCCACCAGCAGGCTGAAGTTGCATTATACTCCCACTACCAACGCCCCTCATCATGTTACCTTGCTGGGCAGTTAAGTTTGCTAACGCGGAAGCAGGAATTAGAGTGAGCTGTTGCGCTTGTGTTCCTGTAAAATACACGTATTAAAGTGTTAATAGCAATTAGTGGATACAAAGAGAAAAGAAATTAACCTAGTCACCGATACACGTACCCGCAATCGTTATAGGCTGAACAGCAGACTGCGTCGATTGCGCAGCAGGTATATGTATAACTTGACCGCTGGTTAATTGTCTGGCATCGATACTAGTTACTTTTATATCACCTTCCACTGTTTCAGGAGGTCTCGTTAAGGCCGACAATGTTTGCACATCGATCTTTTGTCCATCCTTTGTTGTAATCACATTATTGCCTCCTTGCACCGATCTTCCGAGTGCACCAATTCCAAGTACCTGAAAAATATAGTAAAAATAACTTTTAACAACACACTTAAAATATAATTGACTCTTTCTAGAAAACATCCATAGATCTTTACTTGAACATTGCTTGGAGTAGTCACCGTCGTGCTCCAAGTCGCCACGGTCGACGATGGCGCGGATGATTGTTGTTGCGCCTGTTGAACTTGTTGCTGCTGCTGTTGCTGTATGACTTGTTGTACTACTTGCTGCACTTGTTGCTGTTGCTGCTGCTGCTGTTGGACCTGAGCCTGCGCCGCTTGTTGCTGCTGTTGCTGTTGTACGGATTGCACTACCTGGGGTTGAGCCTGCTGTTGCACCACTTGCTGCTGAGCTTGTTGCTGCGCAACTTGCTGTGCCACTTGTGTTACCTGTTGGCTCTGATATCAAAATTGTTTCATAAAATCACATATATCATTACGGCATAGAAAATTATTTATTTATTTATTTTTATATTCACCTGCAAACTTTGAAGTTGCGGTAAATTAGCAATTTGAACCTGCTGAATTTGACCGTTCGGTGTAATTATTTGAGCCACTTGCGGAATTTGCTGGAAAGAAATTTTATTTTAAACGATGTATAACTCCTGATACTTAAAAATTTTTATTTTTTATTTTTTATTTTTTATTAACACACCTGCGTGATCTGCGGTATCATTTGAGTGGCAGGCACATTGAAAACACTGGATAATGCTTGAACAGGAAAATGTACCGTTTGATATACTGTTTGTCCATTGCTGGCAGTGACCGGTACTTGTACAGGCACAGTCTGCTGAACGTGTTGCATAGGAAACTGTAGCGGCCTAACTTGTACGCTTTGCCCTGAATGTAACAGACGTTGAATTAAATTCTCCAACTTTTATAAAACATATTTAATAATCATGGAACACATACCCGTTGGTAATTGTACAGTTTGCCCGGTAATATTCTGTATGATAGAAGTAGGAAAGACATTGGGTGCCCTTATCAAACTAACCGGCTGCGGTGTAATAATAGTCTGACCATTAGCCAGCTGTACTTGCTGACTAGCAAGTTGAACTTGTTGCCCATTAGCAGTGGCAAAATGCATAGTGGGCTGACTTTGATGATGCCCAGCAGCAGACATCGCAGAGGATGGAATAAATAGCGCCTCTTGACCATCGATGTTAACAGTTTGCATCTGTGGTATAACACTATAACTGAGTTGCTGCTGCGGCTGCTGCTGTTGCTGTTGTTGTTGCTGAGTCTGCTGCTGCTGCGTCTGTTGCTGCTGCTGCTGAAGAGCGGCTTGAGTCTGAGTACTGATCAACTGAGCACCCTAAAGCAATCATTACATCTTAAAAGAAGAAACAATTGAACCATTTATCGTGCTTCTAAAGGTTGTTTCTCTCACCTGCAAAAATTGCTGGGGCAAAGATTGAACGGAGATGGTTTGAGCTCTCTGCTGGTCATGCTGCGGCTGTTGAGTCTGTAAAGGCACAAAATTTTGCAACTGCTGCAAAGTAATGACTTGCGGCTGCTGTTGCTGTTGGGCTTGCTGCTGCACGTCCTGCTGCTGCTGCAACTGCTGCAGAACGTTGGCGCTTAAGAAACGTATCTGAGGTTGGGCAGTTTGTTGTTCCAATTGTTGCTGTTGTTGTTCAGCTTCATCCTGCTGCTGGTGAGTTTGCAAGGGATCATGGTCTTCGATCTCCTCCTATCAAGTAATTTCAATGCTCCTCTCATTTCTGCTCACTCCATTTCTGTGGAAATCATCAAACAAAACTTCTCAGTCCTCTCACCTGAGTAATATTTCTCCCATCCACGCTTCGTTTCATGATGAATATATCCGTCGTATATCCTTCCTAACGCAAACAACGCCGACGTCAACGCTAAATTTACGTTGAGCACCCTTGTGCTAGGAATCCATTCTTCGCTATACCAAACCGGGTTGACTATTTAGTCCGCGGTACGTGGAAACGCTCGATCGACGAGCGTTTAATCTGGAAAATCCATTCGCCGGTTAAACCCGCTCTATTCAACTGCATAGCTATTTAAAACGTGAATTTCCACCGACTTAGCTATAATTGTAACGACCCTGCCACTCAAACACTGCATCTGGCTCCGTTTCTTTTTTTCCTTTATTTTCAGTCAAACTGCACGCAGCTAGCGCGATTAGTAATTTCACGATTGAACGGAAGACCAAAGGGATAGAGTGTTGGCGAACCGAAATCCCGAGTGTCCAACGAGCAAGAAACATCAACGACTCAAACGATATCGACACGTGCGAAGACCACTCTCCGGAGACAAAGAAGGCCAGAGAGCACTCCTCGAGAACCCAATCGAGGACCGCCTCCCTACGCCCCTGTTCCTGCCGCCCCACCCGCTGCCGCTCGAAATATCACACGCCGTGGCAAGGACGCGCATAGCCACCGACACAGAAGCGCACCGTGTGGCGTCACACCCGCCCACTCGGTCGCTTGTCGGCTGTCCGCTCACTCACACGTTCACGTACCTGTGATAACGGGGAAGGCAGCCTCACGATGCAGCCTCCACCCACTTTGCACATGGGACTCCACCTAACTCGCGAACGGCACGTGGCTCCTCCGCGGAAACGTCCAGTCTACGCTCCCGCCACCCGCTTTTTCCCTCAAAAATTTGGATAGCACCCCTTTCGTGGCCGTTACGCTTCCTGTTTCATCTGTTCGGCTCCACGGTTGCTTCCGAAGCGGCCATTATAGAATGCGACTACTAATTGAATTCCGTTCGTTTCAGAGACTTTATAATATTACATGTTAGAAGAAAATTTTCGCAACGAAGAGAAAAAGGAAAGGCAAAGGCATCGTTTGATAGCGATGCTCACTGTTCCAGACTGCGCTTGCATACGCAACACATACACACCGACGCGAAACACACGAGCGTCGGACGTGGTACGCGTTCGCACGCGCGCGCGCGCGCACACAATGCAGCGAGCGATCACGGTCGACGATCTACGCTTTCCTTTCGTGGTCGATACTTCTGCTCGGTACTTTCGAAACCTTTCTTTTCCCGACGGTACAGCGATTATACGAAAGGTAACTCGGCTACGAAACCATTCTTTGCCACTGGTTCGATTACTTCTCTCGGTAATACCAAGGAATCGATGCTACGTTCAAAGTTGCCGCCAAAAGTATAGATATGGGACGAACCAATATTCCCTCCTCGCTCCGCAACGCTTCGACGCAAAATCTCTGGCAAGCTTCTTTGACTGAAAGTTCTCGCCCAAGGAACGATTTTACGCTGGTTCTGTATCACCTGACGCACGATCCAATTTCAACGTGATTTCAACACGTGCACGTAGACCCGCAACGTGTTAGTCGGCCGTCCCTCGCGAAAACAGGGCTACGAATACCGCTATGAGAGGACTACTTTCGCCGTGGGGCGGTACACGAGGTGGCAACGTCGCCGTCCGCCAAGCGATCGGACGAGAGCTCTGATTGGTTGTTACTTGTTCGCGATAGCTGGCAGCGAGCAGAGGTTCGTTAGACAGGGGCGTACGCAGGAACCGTCGGACGCCCACCCCGTCGAAGAGGGATAAACGATGCACACCTCCTACTTTCTCTGGCCTTCCTTCCCCTCTTTTTACCAGTACCCCCCGGTCAGGGCCACGCTTGAGCGGGGTCGCGAACACCAGTGTCTCGTCGTTATGGATATGCTCTCTTTCTTTCTCCCTCTATCATGCTGTGGATACGCTAACTGATTGCCAGATGACGATGCTGATCCAGAGAAGGGAGGAGCTGTTAGTACTCCCTCGCTATGCCGCCGCCCTTCTTTTCATAATCAGAAACAAGCTTCACGAATCTCTCTCTCGCTTTAGTTGGCCATGTATGGAGCGGTGGAGTAGGTAGTAGGTTGCATACGGTCCAATGCTGAAGGCTATTCCAACCGAAGGCTGCCAGACTGTCCCGATACTTTTTTCGATATTATCTGTTCTCTCTTAAAAGGTTCTTGATTCATTTATTGATTTCGTTTCGAAAAGGCGGATGCATCGTACGTTGTCGCACGTAGCGACAAAGATTTTTCAGGAAGCTGTCTGAAAATATTGATCGGGTTTACTTAAATGAAAAAGGGGTTGATCGTCTGTAAGGTTCGTACAAAAATAATTTACTTATCTGGAAACAAGGATTAGACTAGGAATCGATGCACAGCGGTAATAGTCCAATATGGCTTTTATTAAGTCAATGGTAATGACTAATGACAAGTGAAATAAATTAATCTCTAATATCGTGATCGTAGCGGCAATAAATTAAATAAGAAGTTACATTTAAATAATTAGATAATCTAGGTAGACTCATCTCTAATATACATTAGCAATTAACGTAATTTACAAATAAATCCATCCTTGAAGGTCCTAAAAATAAAATAGAATTTACGATTTGCATCCAATGGATGTAGGACTATATCACATGTAACATAGTATCTAGACAGAGAATTGTTCACAGTACTCGACGACTTTGTTACAGCAAGTGAATAATAACAAATTAAGAACGAAATCATATATTTCTTTTTACTAAACTTTACCGGTGTTCAACTTCTGTAACATCTACCTCCGATAACTGTGAAAGTATAGTTCAATATAGTTCAATGATCATGCCGTTTGAAATATACTTGCGACCGATAAATAGTCGCAAGACTTCGTGTTGCGTTCATGGAAGTGTATAATTTTCTGAAAATTGCACCGACTCAATGTACAATAATACATTTAGTCATGGATACGTTTTTTAAACACACCGCTGCATTTCAGGGTCTATATACAGATTAGAACATACTTGTTCTATCGCTTAATGAAAACTGAAACGCTGTACATAAAGATATTTACATATTAAAATTGAAATTCGTAACATGTTCGCGTCTTTTTATCGAAGTGGATCGTTAAAATAGTTAAAACTCGACAGAGTCGTAATCAATTTACATTTACATTTGCGCTGTCAAAATCTTTATTTTCCTCTTCCTCTCCTCGTTCGTTGAGCTTGAAAACTGGATGCAACGAAGGTAGAAAGTGGTTGTAGAAAATACGAAAAAACACAGGTAGGTCTGCAACGTAGTAATCCTAGAACGTTTGTACCAGAGTGGGCTACAATCGAAGTTCAGAGTGAACAATGATTCTGTGATAAAGAATTCGTCGAAGAGCAGAGTTTTGAACGTGTGAACCGTGTGAACCGTGTTTAGAAGCATATGGGGAATTGTACAATGCCGCAGAAAGTGAACCCCCCTTTTACAGTCCACCACCTGATCTTTCTACGCTGATCTGTTTCTTTAATACTTCTTTCTCGTGTTGTGCTTCCTCCATCTCTGCCATCCTTGCGAAACGCGAATACGCCACGTGTCCCGATTTTATGGCCGACATCATCTGTATAAAATGGATACAAATTAATATTACGAATTAAAAACGAGAGGGAAGGATGTTAACAAACTTGAAAATAACCACAGTTTTACAGTCGGCATAAGAGCAGCATGATACTAAAATATATGGCAAGAAAAAAGAAAAGGAAGCGGTAAGGTTTGAATATTTACAGAAATATTATAGTCATGGCATTAAGACAAGACACACTCGGATTAGATATGTAGTTACGTTCTAAATTGTTCGTGCAACGAAGAGAAAAAAAGTATATGTACTTAAAAACTTGTTACGACAAACTACCAGAGAACAAACGAGGAAACAATGTTACAGATTATCTTCACTATCCAACAGGTCTCATTCGATATTTCTTTTCGTATTAGAGAGTAAACCACCTCCGAGTTATGTTAAAAACAACAAAACTCCGAGTGTTATATATAAATATGTACATAAAATAATGCAACAAAAAGAAATTTGAAAGCAGCAGCAAGACTGTACGACAAATCCGTGCGTGCGAGCTTTCACAGACCTGAAGGTATTCGTCCAACTCGACCTGACCATTCATATTAGTGTCGATTTCGCGTAGTATTTCATGAAGCTCTTCACCAGGTACTTCCTTGTCACCGAACAACTGCGAACGGTAAAAAAAGGTACCGATTAAATACGTGCTCTACGATTTACCTGTAGATAATCTTGAAGCTCCATTTGCCCATTGTAATTGAGATCAATTTCATTGAGCAAAGTGTGCATCTCATCTTCGTTTAGTTTTATGCCAAGTACCTGTACATCGAGAATTAAAGATTTGACGAAAGAAAAAAATAAATAAAAGAACAACTTTAAATAATGTAAAATTAATATAATATTTTCATCGAACCTTAAGACCTCTCCTGATGTCGTTAATCGAAACGTAGCCTTTGTTATCTTTGTCGATGATTCCGAAACGTTTGATGTACAGCTGAATTTCTTCCTTCGTGAGATTGATAGGTATTTTGTCACGAGACGCACGATTCACCATTTGTCCCATCTCGTTGGCGAGAAACTCGCTGGCCTGTTTGTGTTGCCTATTCTTTTCCTCTTGCGACCAATGTAATTCCTCTGCCATGATATCGATGATACCTGGAAGAGCCTCTTGTGCCGCTTGAACGTTCAGGAAAGCTAATCTCAATCGTCTTGCGATCATATCGATTGCTGTTCTTGCGTATTCACGAACTCCATACCGAATCTAAAATCAATAGCGATTAGTTGTTACATCGAATAAGAAATAAAGGAGGAAGAGCGATGGATGGTATTTACCTCGGCATCGATATACGGAAATTCAGGATGAAGCTTCTTCCCTATAATTGGCCACCTTTTCCCAGTCAAAGAAGCCATCTTCGCTACGGCAAATGCACGATCTCCATAACTCTTAGCAAGGTGTTGAGCAACTTCGCACTCTAAGCCAAAATCCTGCACTAATCTGATGTACATAGTTGGACTCCAACCATGGGCTCCCTCGAGGAGAAAACCATTCGTTTGACAGGGTCTTTCAGGTTTCAGGTCGCAAGCTTAACAAACAATATAAGAATTAATAATAATACGATTAAAAGGAAAAAGAAAACTCCAACATTTACATTATATCCTACCTTTAATAGCTGCGTCGATAGTTTCTTCGGCCATCGCTCTGAACGTTGTCCATTTTCCTCCAGCTATAGTGATAAGTTTTGTAGGACTGACGTGTACAATATGATTTCTAGCAAGAGACTGTGTGTTCGGCTTATTCGGATCAGAGACGAGAGGCCTGATTCCGCTCCAGGCGGACAGTACATCTCCTCGACGAACTTCAACGTCCGGGTTGAGGTAGTTCTTCACTTCGCGTAAGATGAACATGATTTCATCCTCGGTGGGTCGGGGATTATGTGTTACTTGGCAAGGTAAGTCGGTCGTTCCTGCGATTGTTTGCTTCTGCCAGGGTAAGAAGAAAATTACTCGGCCATCGCTCGTTGCTGGATCCAGTAAACCCATCTGGTCAGGACTAAATTAAATTTATATAATTAACATAAATTCTTAGAACGTTACCCCGAGTCTAAATTTGACGATTACCTGTAGTAACCTGGAAGAACGATATGAACACCGGACGATGGACAACAGATTTCCTTCACGTTCTGATCATCCATTTTCCTGATATGATCCGTGAACGGGCCTGTTGCATTTATTATCGCCTTTGCTTTCACGTCCCATTGTTCGCCTGTGAGTTCATCTTTCAAGCGAGCGCCAGTCAGTACTCGATTACCATCCTTTACGAAGTAAAAATATTGTTTCGATAAACGGTCTATTCTCACGGTACTTCTTATCGCTACGCGTAGCCTGATAATATCAATGCCAGTACCTTATCGAGACCTTTCGATAGATTAACAACCGTAACGTGATTTACGACTGTGGCACCATGACGCGAAGCAGTCAAGGCGACTGCCAAATTCATTCTGGCATCATCTTGTTGACCTGTTGCATCAAGGGAACATAAAATTATAAGAGATAAAATGCATAAAGAAAAGACATCGTCAAAGAATGACGAACGATACGCGATAAAAATATACCATCATAGTAAACAATAGCTCCCGTGAGTTTGTCTCCCTTTAGCATGGGGAATAATTCTAACGCGTCCGCTTTACTGAGGAAGTACGATGATTTCACTGTCTTACTTCCAGCCACGATATCGTACATTTTAATACCGAACCAGTAGTAAGGAATCTGCCACCATCTGTTGAAAAATAGGCCGATATTAGATAACAATTTTTATAATTACATTGCGTTGAATAAGTAAAAACAATTAGAGAATGACATACGTGTAAACAGGCAACATGATGGGTAGAGGATGAGCCAAATGAGGCGCACTGTGCAACATAGACGCTCGTTCATGTAAAGCTTCTTTTACCATTTTGTACTGCTCTACATCCACCTGCATTATAGCCTTCTGTAGATAACGGACTCCTCCATGGATGAGTTTTGTACTTCTGGATGATGTACCGGATGCAAAATCATCTCCCTCGATTAAAGCTGTTTTCAAACCTGAAAATTATAATCGGTATAATTATTAAGTGCCATCGGGCGTTATCATTGGTATAATAATAAAATTAATGAGTTACCTCGTGTACATGCATCTAACGCACATCCAGCTCCCGTCGCACCACCACCGATGATAAGAACATCGTATTCCCCGTGACTCTTCAACGTCTTCACCTGATCCTCTCTCGTTGGCAAGGGTCTCTTTGGTGGTCTTGCAGCCGCTACGTCCGCGTGTACCTGTGTGCAATGAATAAAATTATATTATCATCGAATAAATCAACTATCCTTACAAATATTTATTCCTTTTAATCGCCTCAATTGTAAATGAAAATTTTTTTGGCAAAAACGACGCCATACCGGTCGATAAAACAGTAGAAGATGAAACGAATAGAACGGAATAAAAGAGCAATCCCCGCGTATTTATTAGCGCAGATTGAACGCCATTCATTATTTGTCGTCGTGTCGGAACGTGAACCAATTATCGCAATAGGCGACCCTATACCACTTACTGGCCTTGTATAATCAAGCTTAGCGATAAAATCAATTGTTGTCACGATTCTCGTCGTCGCGATAATTCGATTGCTCGAGTACAACTGAATTTAATACGCGTCGGTCTCGTGCTTACATTTTTTTATTCGATAAAAAAATCTTTGAAGATCTTTTATATTCATTATGTTTCTTCAAAGACGCATTGTCTAATCAAAATGGAACGGTAGTATATTTAGATAAGCTATAGCTTCGAGAAACAATCGTGTATAGAAATAGTCTAGCATCCTTGATAGCTCGTCCTGGCCTGGCACAAGACCTTCCTAGCAATGAAATTTTGGTAACCACGTGACTGCTGGCTGACACGAAGCGGTATACAACCTTGACTGCTAGCATAGATTACGGTCGGTAATAGCTTTTCGTCGTGTTAAAAGCTAGACTGAATAAAATACGCGACTGCTAGAATCTGTATTCCGATAACGATGCTGGTGTCCCTCGAAATTTGCACTCATTTGCACATCTTTTAGATACCATAAGTTCTGCGTAAAAAAAACTGGGAAAAAAATTTGAATAACTATAATTGGAATTGTAAAAAAAAGTCTACGTACTTTGATATGAATATTCAAAAAAAAAAAGAAAAAAAGAATTAAAAAATTCTATACAGCACGCGAAAAGAAAAAGGTCCAACGATTTCATCTCTGCCGATGTCGCGCTACCTTCGTTCCCGTGCTTTTTAACATGATCCCAGACATAATTTCCGATCGAAAAGTTCCGTGCCGATCGCACGATCGGTTCTTGGGAAAAAGATACCACCGGCAAGAAACAAAGGGCTGATTTGTTACACTTACGGTATTGTCGGACAGTAACATATAAGTGGTAAAGGCACTGGCGCCAATGGCACTTGCACCACCCACTAATAATTTCAGCGTTGCCATCTTACGTCACTTGCGATGGTACAATCTTTCAGGAAAGATCTGGAAATGAATAGGAACGCATTACAATTTACATTACCGTGAATCGCGTCATCTGCCGGTTAAAAATTACGTAAGACGAGAATAAAGTGGAAAAAATTATAGAAAGATACGACGAAGGGTTGCTAAATGGCGAAATATCTGTACGAATGATAAGCAGCCGTTATGTTAGAAAAGTTTTTTTTTTACGGTCCGATAAGATAAATTAGATCGACGGCTACGAAATATAAAACATAATCTGTTGATCGATCAATCGGTGCCCCTGATCTATTTAGTGAATCATCGTCCACGTTATTTGGCAATGCATCAACAGGTGCAATGTGCGCGACTGCGTTCAGGAAATGGCTATTGAAAGAATGCTATTGGTGAAATGCCCTCAAAGAGGTCGGGGCTAACAGCCTGTAAATCGATATCCCAATTTTATCAATTACATATTTAACAATTATATGTGTATGTAAGTAAATAAAAAAAAAAAAAAAAAAAAAAAAAAAAAAAAAAAAAAAAAAAACAAATGTCTCGTAGAAAAATTACTCTATATCAATATAGTTGTCAAAGCACAAGAGTAGTTCGTTGGCTTCTTTGCAGATCCAAGTTTTAAAAATAATTTATTGGCAGATATTCCGGAATATTTTTGTTCAGACTGCTGCACGTGACGTATCCGCTTCTGTATCTCTTCTCAATAGTGTCATATGGCATTCCAATGTGTCATATGAGATATCATGCGTACAATTTCGCGATATAACGCTTACAATGATGTAACATCGTCTAACGATTAAGAACTCCGGGTGCAAAGTGAATTACTTGACCGCGGCGCTGTAATTACACGACCTGCTAAAACTTCCTACTTGTGAGTGAGGAAATCCGCGTTGATAAATTGCTGCACATACTCAACAGTCTCGATTGAGTTATCAGCTGTAGAAAATGCCTGATTGATAATAAATACATATTACATGATACGTTAAGTCTGGCAAAATTCATTATCAAATGTAAAACTAATAAAATCTATACTTGTTTGTCGATGAACTTGTTGAAATTCCAATGTCAAGAATCTCCTGCGCGGAATATTACAACATACCGACCAGATTAGCCGTTTTATAGCAACGAATAATCATGGTTCCAGGTTTCGACGATAAGTCATTCGTGTTAGATAAAGAACTACACGTTCCTGATTTCTGATAATGGACACAGTGATTTCTTTAAATAGAAATAAATAGTAAATACATACATGAAATAAAAAAAACTTGGTTGTTTTTTTCCTAAGAGAAAAAAGTTTTAATTATTGGTCACATGAATACAACTAAGATGGCTACCCTCTATAACAGTTCAATCACTATTTTTCCATATAACTTTTTTACATTTTCTCCATTTAAATGTTATCTGTAAACTGTTATCTTAAACATAACCTTTTTAGATAATGCTAACGCAAATATTTGCAAATAAATATAATAGATAAATTTGAACTGAATCATGACATGTACTAAGGCGCACGTGCTGCTGACGCAGTATCTTTTTTTTATCAGGCGCCGTGTTAATTTCTATTCAAGAATCAAATTAGTTGGAGCACAATAATTAGAATGATTGAAAAAGAAAAATCCGAAGAAAATTCGTACCAACGATTAAAGAACGTACAGTTCGTACTGCACGCCTAATTGCGAAGTTTCTTGCTTTTCACGCTACCAACATCCAAATGTCGAAAAAATAATTCACATTATATGCTATTCGCGTAAGACCTTGACAGTCCCCCTAAAACACGTGGAATTACGTAAGCCGCAGCTGGTGTTAATCAGCGAATTCCAATACTTTTCGTTTTCCTTTGAATTGAATTTCTTTCGCTAGCATCGATGCAGCGAGATAACGCGGGTGGGTAATATTTCGAAAAATGCGGAACCAATTTACCGACTCGAACGGGAAGAAACTGGTCGAGCCTCGAGAGGTATCGTCTTCCCCGAGGCAAACGGTGTCATAAACCTTTTAGCGATTCGTTTCATACGGAATATATTACGGTAGCTACATATTGCGATAATGCGAAAGTCGAGAATGATGTCGCAAAGCTGTATTTTAAAATAGCACCCGCGAATCTCGTGCCAAATGCCTTCGAATGTTATTTGTATTGTAGGCGTTCTCATTATACAATACGGATATATGTCATAATATTATAGATGAAAAAATATGAAAAAGGTCCGTTTCAAACGTCCATGAACGAAACATGGTAAACAATCGTTATTTTTTAATGGATCAACCACCCCCAACGCGCCACCCTACTTTACCAGAGAACTGACTACAGTAGTTAGGTTATACGAATTTCCATAGAAAAATTCAAAAAGAGCATCGGTCGATCTATTCGTGGAACGGTGTATAATGATTTTCTATGAGAACGAACAATTTGTATTAAAAATGATAGTCGATAGAAGATAGTTGATAGAATGCTACATGTCGCAGTAATAATTAACAATTGCAATCGTATCGATGATAATGTTACTCACTGTAAAACAAATTGACACCTATCAGATTATTGAAAACACCCGCGCACAGTGGTGGTGAGTGTAATATGTGAAACTAAAAATTAACGGAGCACATATTCGACGAGGATCCCGGTACACATTTCACTGACTCGCACGAGCGAATGAAACGTAACGAAGCATCAAGCGAGACTTAATAAAGATGTACGCCGATATTTCAGCGACATCTTTTGAAGATTTTTCAAATTATCGAACGGCGCGTCTGACAAATCCATAATAATTCTACTTTATTTCCTTTTCTCCTGTGCTTGAAAAAAAAACAAAAATTAAATCCTGAAAAAGAATTACCATATTTTTATAAGATAAAGAAACTAAAAGAATTTGATTCAATCAATTATATTATTTTGTATTCACATTTTTTGTACAAAACAAATGGTTTCCTTTCACAATGTCAAAAAACAGATTAGTCAAAAATACTCGATATCTTATTTGCTACTCACAAATTGTTCGTAAAATAGTGATTCTTTCTTTTTCCAGTTATCTTATGTAGAACAACTTACATACGAATTATGCACTGCTCGTACCAGAAATAAAATAATCGTTTGTTACTTTACAGCAAAGTATCTGTACAAATTAGACACTCGTTTTATCCTGAACAATTATAAGATTGAATATACATAAAAGTCTTGTGTATTAGACATAAAATAACATCCGAAGTCTTAATGCTAATAACAGGTGGTGTCACATGTTGGTTACGATCTAATAAAATAAAAGATGTAAACATAGTACAAATGCAGAGGATGTATGATGAATGGATGTACAATAAATAGCAAAAGTCATTGCAAAAAAAAAGAAAAAGAAAAAAAAAAGAAAAAAAAAGAAAAAAAAAAAGATCAAGACACACAACGTAGCTAAAATCTACTATTTACACAAATTGTTATATCAAAATATATGATCATTTTTATTACACAATTAGTTATCTTTTTCTTCTCTTCGTATTATTCTCGTGAGCTAGAAATATAAGTCAAAAATTACACCTCGTCGGATGCAAGCACCTCTCTGTCAGTGGGCGAAGATGACTTTTCTTTTCTCTCGTCTTCTTTCATCTGAAGAGCAACCGCGGACTCGAGCACCCGTATCCTACCCTCGTGCTTTAAGATCACCGCTTTCAGTTTTCTTATCTCCTCTGTAAATTCTTTCAACAGATCCTCCTGCAAAAGTATACGAGCAAACTCTTTAGCATGTTCATCGAAACAATGTTTGCGAGTAACGTACAGTAATGCCTGCCGAGGCTTGTGTAACATTTTGTGCAGAATTCGAAGCAACTTTCGCCCCTTTGCTCAAGATGTTCGACTTCTTATGCACTTTGAGCTCGTTCTTGGCTACCGAAGGCTGATAGCCGTCCCGCAAAGATATCAGTATAGGATCCGCATCGGTTCCGCTTTCCCATTCTTCAGAGGAAATCGCAGCAGTGTCGCCGGGGGTATCGGGATATAAATCTTCTTGAAACAGTTCAGACTGAAAACGATCAAATTATATGAAACCGATAAAAATAGTCGTGTTTAGTTTGTATTGAAGATGCGTTTCGATTGTACCTTTCTTGGTACAGTCATGGAGATAACCTGGCAAAAGCCTGAGTTGTTGAGCCGGTAAAATCTAGTTATTTCACAGCTATTAACATCACAGCCTCGTTTTGGCATCATTCCTATACCTCGTTGAGGATCAGGAGTTTGAAACGTATTGATATAATGAACAAAGGGAGGTTCGGGAGTAATTTCAAAGTATCGAATCACAGAATCACCCTTTCCGCATAAGTACACTAAATTCGTGTCAGAATCGTACAAGGGAAACATAACTCCGTTACTCGTATCCAATTCTACCATAACTATAGGTTCGCCTAACATGTCTGGGGCACGCAGAGAATACTGTCTCTCAGACATTTTACTGAAACCTGTCGTAAAGATCAAGCCTCCCCTGAAAACACAGTAAACACACATCTTTGTGGATACAAAGCTTTAGTAGAATATGTTTTATACGTATAGTCATACGTACAAATGTAAGCTCCTATAAAAATATGTGATTCATTTTTAAATATTATACTCTTACATCGTGTAATCGTTAACTCTTATTACATTCTGAATTTTCTTATTCAAGTTAATCATCAAAACTAAATAACATCCACCTTGTTACAACATTTGAAAATTGTGCCTCTGCACAAATTTTTAAGTTCTCATTAAACGCACACGTGTGAAATAACATAAAACAAGTAGAATAATCATTAAGAAACAACTGTGTTGTTTGCGCGTCAAATAAATATTAAATTTTAATAGAAAATCAGTCCACCTGGTCGAGCTGGTCATTGAATTTTGTTAAGTATATGTACCTGAATCGATCCGTCCGCTTTTCGAAACAGATGTTAACAGCATTCGAATCTGTATTAATGATTTTTTTTTAAATATTAGCGTAGTTATTTCACCGTATTCTGAACTTGTACGCATACTTGTTTATCGACGCGTACGAAATGTTATATTTTAAAATAATAACTTGATATACTATACTTACTGAAACTTTTACGTGGATACTACACAGTGGACATCTTGATATTTGCATTTATTAAGTTGACATCCTCCCGACGAGTTGAATTTTCAATCTTCAAGTTTTCCATTAAAAAATACCAAATCTCGCACTACACAAATTGGAAAGACCATGTGATAATAAAAAATAAAGATATTCTTAATGTGCAAATAGAAGTATCAATCACATGTCATTAAAAGATACTACAGCCTGCTATAAACATAGTCTGTTTTGAGATAAATGTCACATTTATCCTAAATACATTTATCGTGTAAAAAGGCGGATGTATATTGTTTGATGATTATTTAATGTGAAAGATATGTTGATAGTGTTTTGCATAATAGAAGTATTCATTATTCCTAAATACATGTTTTAGAAATATTTATTTGAAATTTATTAGCTTTTACGTGCATAATAACAGAAATACTTGTGATTAATTAAATGTACAATTAAAAACTGAAACAGCTTATGCATTTACGAGTACTTACTGAAAAAAATTTTACATACCTGAGAAAGATTGCACGCGTAGCCTTACTACCTTCGTGAGCGATAGCTTCTTCCAATATCTCTCCGGTTCTCGGATCCAAAATTCGTATTTTCTTATCCTTACAAGTAGTGACTAATCTGGATCCATCCCAGTTCCAACACGCGGAATAAATCATATCCGGATGACAGTCTATTCGTACTATGGCTTCTCCCGTGCCAACATTCCAGATCAAGACAAGATTGTCCGATCCGGCTGTGAGCAATACGTTCAGAGCGGATGGATGCCATAGTACAAGACCGACCCTGCGTTGATGTAACTGAAGGTCTACCACAGATTCGGTTAGCGTCCTGGAAATACCACCGTCGGGTATTTGCCATACTTTAACTACACAATCTTCGGAACCGGACGCTATGACATTGTCGTTATGAGGACACCATGCAATATCCAATACAGGACCTTTGTGTCCACCGACCAAAGGATAGTCCGCTGGTATTCGACCTGCCTGTAAGAACCATCGGAATACTGTAAATAACCAACAGAACTGCTACTTAAACGCTTAAACGAAAAGTATTTTTACACCATCGCAACGCTCAATTTGAAAGAAACAATTGAATCTTATCCGATTAAAGGAAGGAGGCGTTTACAGAACGATCAAGGGTGAAACTTACTTTATTGTGCGGCAAGACTATGAAAGCACCACCGCCTGCAGATTCTACGATGATGGCAAGGAATTTTGGGTTCACGGCACAAAAGGTCGAATCCCACGAGGACTTGGACACCCTTATATTGTCGTAACATTGTTCACGTTTCAAAGCCGTTCCGTACACGTGGCGGAACTTGCTGCTGCGCACCACACGGAAAGACATATCTGCACCTACTTTCGATGATTGAACACAAAGTGAAGGAAACGATAATTAACCTAAAGAATAAGGATAGTACCTTCCCGTGCCGGTTATTATGATTATTTTAATAAATTATCGTTACGTGTCCACCGCCAGCGTGGGCGTCGCGTGGACCATCCCCGTTTTATAAATAGATTCCCCACCCTCGATGTGTGGAAATGAGCGCGACTGAAATAAGAATATTTTCGAATCCCGAGTTTTTTGGTTTACCAGTTTAATATTCGTCCTGCGGTCTCTGCATCGGATGCTAACCAGAGAGTTGCTAATTAACAGGAATATTTCTTAAATATTCGGTAGACCATAGTTGGTCGAACGAAAAATAGATCCGATACACCCGAAATAAACCGGCTGCCGCTTTTATGCGACGATGATTCACACCGATCGTCATAGCGTTCCTGAATTTACATTACTATACTCCGCCCGATGCCGTCTAAGGCATGGATTGCAATCAAAATAATGCTATTTCGATATTTTCGGACCAATTTTCCACGACTAAATCTGTAGTTGTGCGATTTTTGATGTTATGCCAATTGAGAAGCGGTCCGAGGGAGTATCAAAATTTTAACACCGCTGGAAAACACATTTAGGTCAATCGTATTCGTTCGTGTTTCTATTAAATATCTTTTACCAAAAATTAACATATTAGAAATCGGATTTCCGTTCAAATGTCTCGAATTAAGTGGAGCAGGACTTTTTTTTACGCTAGGATTAGTTACACTTATTATTAGGTTCAATTATTGAAACGATGATAGATTTATCATTCCCTCTGAACCTCGTCCCTTTATTTCAACCCGAAAAGTATGACCAAAAACAAACGAACCTCATCGATTAAAGAACTTCACAGAAACAGATTGTTCTACGTACGAATTGCACCGATAGAAAGTTAAGTAACAGAATAATTTCCACGTCCCGATTAATCGTTCTGGTATCGTCAACAGATTGACGCCGACTGCTATCCTCTCGCACCAACTCTATCTAATCTACCACGTGTTTNGTTAAGTAACAGAATAATTTCCACGTCCCGATTAATCGTTCTGGTATCATCAACAGATTGACGCCGACTGCTATCCTCTCGCACCAACTCTATCTAATCTACCACGTGTTCGTATACGGTACATATGCACACAGATATTCACGACCGAATACGATTTATCGTTAAGCGTTGTACCGTTGCNTGTTACAACATTTGAAAATTGTGCCTCTGCACAAATTTTTAAGTTCTCATTAAACGCACACGTGTGAAATAACATAAAACAAGTAGAATAATCATTAAGAAACAACTGTGTTGTTTGCGCGTCANTTGAAACGAATGAAACGATGAATATTTTCTTTAAAAACTAACATTTTGCAATTTCAACGTTCCCGCCGATTAGCAATAACGTTCCACTGTAATTCCGCGAACGACCACATAGTAGCGCTATTGAAACAAACGTCTGGATCATTTGAGAGCACCTTATTTGGAAGTGCGCACCCTGCTCCTGTGAATACCTACCCCCGAAACTACTTCTTCTGACGCATTGCAACATATAAACGTGTAAACTCGTGAAATTTTCTTACAATTACTCCCTCGTATCACCCCCTCCTTTTTCTATTCGAGCACTTGTATAGGTACGAATTGAACGGGTTACATACGCACGAAATAGAGAAAATTGGCCGATCGTTCCGTGAACGCGAACAACTTATCGTGTGAATATTTTTATCGAGTACGTGTGCAGAAAGAGTTCTCACCGACAAATTTTTTCCCGATGACAGGCGATGCACGCTTTTGGAAAAGAACTCTCCCCACCCCCCAAATCTCACGCGCTAATGAGGATGATGGATGCGCGCGCTTCTAAGCGCAACATGGCGTTCCTGGCCGCGAAATATTGAAAGTTTCAAGTCTCGTGCCCGTTGATTGTTCGTTTAAAAAACTGATTATTTATGTAATCTGAAATAAATTTAAGGAACAATTTTTAACCGACGTTAAATCCTTTATCCATAGATTAATAAAAACAGACAATATTTTATCTAACGCGTTAGTAAGAGTAGTCTAGGGTAGTTCTTTTCAGGGTAGCAGCAAAGCAAACCTTAAACACTAGCGTGTAATTGTAAATTCCATTGATTTGATTTTGTTTCTAATAAAAGTGTTGAGAAGCAGACTTAAAATGGTACTCCTTGTACTCCTTGTACTCCTTGTACTCCTTTCTTTATCTCTCCTTTAACTTGCCAGTATACTTTTCGAACACGATCCGGCGAACGTTCATAGAACACACTTAAAAGTGAAATTACGGAGGACATGTATCTGTGGTGTCGCGAGCGCACCACTTGCTTTCCTATCATTCGTGACAATCTTTCCAAAGTTGCATATGGTTGCATGAATGTTATGTTATCGTGAGCGATGATATGTCCAAATAAAAGATTCGATTTGCTGGTACTTTAACATTCGGCTAGTAGAAATGGGTAATCAAGTGACACGTGCTGGACATGCATCCGCTAAGAAGACTGATGTTGTTGCACAAACCGGTGACACGGCGAATGCAAACAGCCTCTCGAAAAGTTCCTCGGGAACCGAATTGGAAAGTAATTCGCACATGCAATTCTTTCCAATCGAGAGTCTAGCGAAGGTATGAAATTACCTTGTAACTGCTATCGTATCATATTCGTGTTTCGTTTTCATCGTGAATCGAACAAGCGAAATCTGTTCGATATATCGCAGAGTAATGGCGATCGTCTTTTGAAAATCTTCATTATTGCAAGCAGTTTTTTTTACATTTTGAAATCGTAAACTGCGTTGTACGTTCCATGAATGATTTACAGGTCATTTCTCAACACTCGTCTTAAACTTATCTTTCCACCGACAATTACTATAGTTTCATATAACCTATATTCATGCTTTTGATGCAATACGTTTATTCATAGATAACGTTATTACGTTGCAAAAGTCAATATGGATCATTGTTGGCTTCGCTAAAAAATTTTAACAAATACGATACTCTTTATTACATTTCTTTTCAACCCGATGAAATAAAATATAATTATTTCTTAATTCCAATAAGTAGCGTCAACGATGGTTTATTTTCATTTTGCAGACTCTGTCCCATTTAACTCACGAAGAGGAACGTATAAATGGTATTACAAGATCTGTGTTTCAACGTTATCTCTTTCCTAATTATCCAGAGTTAGGTGAAAAATTATACAACTATCTTTATCATTCTGCCAATGTTAATACTTCGTATTTAAGTGCCAATTCTTTTAAGCAACAAGCCGAAAAGCTCCTTTCTATAATGAACGATCAAACGGTATTAGAAAATTATGTGAAAATGTTTTCTAATGAAAAAGGAGATGGGAGCGTAAGTCCCGAAGGATTGAAGTTTTTATTGAATATTTCTTACAAAATTGCCATGGATAGCAGCGGAACTCCTTCTTGTCTCTATGCGGACCAAATAATCAATGCGGCAGCTGTATCGTGTGTCAGTAAATTTAACGCTCGTCGTATATAAATTTATCGGAACGTATTTGCATGTTAAAAAATGTGTATTACAGTTTCATGGAAAATATGCTTTGTCCGTGAGTTATGTGAGCAATTGGATCTGGCAGCATTGTCCACGTATCATATACGGTCCTCATCGTTACGTAATACACGTACTGACAACTGCTTATCGAAATGGTAAAGCTCTGTTGTCGAAAGAACAACCGCAACCACATTTGGAGATACCAACGCCTATATTAGAGCAACCAGAGTCCATAGAATTTCCTAAAGTTTTGCTTCCTGTGAGCTATGTATGGTTATTATCCAGCACTTTACCGCAATGTTATCTTCAGGTATACATTCGCTTAAAATCCTATTATATATCTCATTGAATTGTAGAATAATAAAAGAAACATGCGTTTAGGCAGATGATTCGCCGAAGGATGTTACTCATGCTTTGATAGCTAAAAGAATGGGAAACGTGTGTCCTAGACATTGGACGTTATTGTACAATAGCTCGGAACACGGGACAGGAGCTAATCGTTTTCTTCATCATGTATTAGGATATAGAGGTCCCACTCTTTTATTCATAAAAGTTGTTAATCCGGACAAAGATACCGTGTCTCCTACATACTGTATATGCTCAGCGACAGAATGGCGCGAGAGTCATCTATATTGGGGCGACGAAGATTCAATGGGCATCGAACTGTTTCCTTCGTACAGGGTTATCGAAAGAGGACCCAAAGTATTATATTTAAATACTAGTATCAGAGGTTATCCTCATGGATTACGATTCGGAAGTAACCCCCGTTCACCGTACATTAGTATAGATGAATCATTCCATTCGGTCAGTATTGCAGGTGCGCCTTATCCGATTGCTAGCTTCGAAGTTTGGGGTTGTGGAGATACGAAATTGAGGTAACGTGACTTTTTTGTTTTTTTTAAGTTAGTTGTGCCAAATAGATTCCAGGAAAAAAATTAATCTGAAACATTGTTTAGGGAACGTCAATTGGAAATTAAAAAGTGGCAAGTAAAGGAAGCGGAAAAGCAAAGGATCGTTAAGTTGAGCGCTAGCGAATGGATAGATCATCCTGATCGTTACTTACTTGAATTGGCGGGTAGGGCATCCTATAACGAATCGAATAAATAGTCCTAAAGAAGATACTGTATTATACCACAAAATGAGTTCAGGATTACAGTAGATTACTTGTACATATGTATATATCATTAAGCATACTGTTACTCGAATATGTACTTATGCTGAACGTGTAAGATCGGAAACACCATCTTTGATTTACCTTTTATTTGAAACGCGTACTTATGTAGTGCACAAATTTTAATCGTATGGTTAAAAATGTACTACGACGGAACAAAGAACTATTTTTATGTTTCGTGAAAACTGAAAATCGATATTGAAATACCATAGTATTTAAACTGTATAGTAGCAAGAAAAGGAATGTTCTTTAATTTATTACTTATGTCTTATGAAACTGTTACTTAAAAGTCTAAGTACTTACTTCGAAGACTTAACGCGGTATATTTTTAAATCATACTTTTATGCTCAATAATATTAACGTATTAGCATAAAGAATGCAAAGCTCTTAAAATATTCGAAATGAAAATGTGCTATCTTATACAGTGATAATAAAAAATATACAGTATAAGAACAAAGTTTGTTAATGCTATAAATTCTTAATTGTCAGGATATCAAATATACACGTGTACTTGTAAGTAGGACACGCACATTTTTGTGATTTAAAAAAAATGTATCTCAACTATTGTGTGCCTTAAGTTCGTACTGTTTAATCTGATCGTACGAGACTTTTATGATTTCCGGAATTTTTCATCTTTTTGTATTTTTAAGCTGTGACCATTGTAGCGTGCCTTATGTACATATTACAAAGAAAAGAAAACATCAGACATTAATACGAGTTGCGAACAACGAAATAAAAATGACAGATATGCCTTGAAAAATATTTGCGTCCAAAGTGTTGGTACCTTTCGAAAAAGAAGTAACCAATGTTCAATAATTCGTTTTGAACGATTTTTTTTTTTTAGAATAAAATTTGTATCGAAATAAACAATAGAAATAGCGAAAAGGGTTTCTTTTATTTTAACGAATATGGTATACGAACAATGTTGTCTTTTAATTGAGGAATAAATACGATATTCAGCATACAATTTTCTTATTTTTCAAATTCCAAAGTAATGCGTGTAATTATGATAATTTTTCATATTTTGTTTAGTTATTTCCGTAACTTTCCGTTTCAGTAACTATGATTACAGACCGAATGCTCTTTTCAGAATTTATTGCTGCATATAATAATGCTTAATATATATATATATATATTTCTACAGAAAGACGTGAATTATATAATATTACTCTAAAGATAATTTTAACATTTTATAACATGTACGTAATTTAAAGCGATTTTAGAAAATTGATCGCGAACTATTTTTCTTTGGCTCGATATAAGCTAGTTCTTTAATGTCACTGAAAATTGGAAGGTAAGGGAAAATAACTTTAACGTAACATTTGTCAACACCTACATCGATAGGTTGTTAGAAACATATTTCTTTGAAGATCATTCATGTGAACTTCAATATTAATTCTTACTGCAAAAAATTCTACATATATATCAGGATACAATATAAGACATATTTACAGTTACTTAAATAAATATATAAAACTATATCTAATAGGTTTTATATTATTTATGCTACCTGATGATACGGGGTGTGCTATGAATGGAAGATACACAAATTCCTATATACTCATCTTTAGAATAAAACGATCTTTTGAAAGATTAAAATGGTAGAAGAACATATGTCCTTGAATGCAGTTAACCAAAATGAAAAGTAAAGCCGGCTGTATGGAATGGATTACCATCCTGTTGAAAGAACGTTTGGAATACTGCATTTGGATCAATATCTTTAAAAAAAGAAATTTTGATTGCACGCTGTGCATATTAAGTGGTTTATAAAAAATTGTATGGCTACACCAACCTTGGAATTCACTGTCACCGTCATCAATATCGTGTCCATTGTCGTAACGCGATCGTTTCTTAGGATCAGAAAGAATTCCATAGGCTTCACCAACTTCTTTGAACTTTTTTTCTTGTTCTTTCTTTTCTCCTTCTGTCGCGTTAGGATGTCGATCTGTATGCAATCGTATAGAAACGGATTAATATAATTAAGTTAAAGTTGAAACACTGGAAATGTGTTTACAAACTTACCGGGATGATGCACCATCGCTCGTTTTCTGTACGCTTTTTTTATATCATCGGTCGACGCATTCTTATCGATACCTAAAATCTTATAATAATCTTTCCTCTTTGATTTTTTCAATGCTGCCTTGGCCTCCATCAGTAATCGTTTGTTATCTATCAATTAACGTTGAACNTCGTAACGCGATCGTTTCTTAGGATCAGAAAGAATTCCATAGGCTTCACCAACTTCTTTGAACTTTTTTTCTTGTTCTTTCTTTTCTCCTTCTGTTGCGTTAGGATGTCGATCTGTATGCAATCGTATAGAAACGGATTAATATAATTAAGTTAAAGTTGAAACACTGGAAATGTGTTTACAAACTTACCGGGATGATGCACCATCGCTCGTTTTCTGTACGCTTTTTTTATATCATCGGTCGACGCATTCTTATCGATACCTAAAATCTTATAATAATCTTTCCTCTTTGATTTTTTCAATGCTGCCTTGGCCTCCATCAGTAATCGTTTGTTATCTATCAATTAACGTCGAACGTATTAATAGCAAATATCAGTAAATTATTATTATTATTATTATTATTATTTTTATTGCAAAAGAGGAGTTATTTACCGCGACTCTTATCCATTTTACACGCTTTCTCAAGATCATGGACTGCTTCTTCGTATTGTTTGAGCTCCATATAAGAAGCTGCTCGTCTTAGAAGAGCTTTTAAATAATTTTCATCTAGTTTCAGCGCTTCTGTACATTCTGTTACCGACTCATTTAATCGACCTAACTATAAAGTATCGAACAAAAATAATAATTCTGTTCGTGGAAACAATCTTAATAGAAAATATTAGATATAATACCTTTGCTGCGACTATCGCTTTGTTAAAGTGGAGTTTTGCGTTCGTTACTATATTCTGAGGATCTATGATCAAAGCTTCCGTATACAATTTATATGCTTCTTGATATTGTTCCATTTTATAAGCAGAATTTCCTTGCTCCTTTTTCTTTTTCAAACTCTTAGCTCGTTTATATATTTCCAATGCTTTGGCATGATCTGGAGCCAATCTAAGTACTTGTTGAAAGTGTGCAAATGCTTTGTCAATGTTATCTTGAAAATACAGACACATAGCACGAACATATATAGCATCTGCATTTTGTTTATCAAAATGCAAAATGTCGCTAAAATATCAATAAATAATGTAGAATAGCTTATAATTTAGAATACTTTAAATTAGTGAAACAAAATAGGCAACGTACTTTGCTATTTCCTGTGCTTCCTGGTACCTTCCCAAGAATGCCAAGCATTCTGCCTTAGTTAGTTTAAACCTTGTGCAATGCGTACTCACATCACAACAACGATCCATACAATATACAACCTATAAGTATTAGAATACTTTAAATGTCACCAACTAGATGACTATTCATACCCTATTTTAGATTACTTAAAAGTTGAATCTTAAACCTTACGGTAATCCTTAGCAGTGTATGCAGCATCTGCATCTTTAAGAAACTTTTTTACATACTCTAGCTGTTTCTTCTCTGTGATAATTGCTTTATTTTCAGGATCAATCTCTGCCAATTTGGATAAAGTGGTTTCAGCTTGGATAATGTCTCCCAACATCAAGCCACATTTTATAAGTCTTAGATATGCCTAAACACAAGTAAACTGTACTAAAAAGATGTTCGTTTCTTTAAATGTATTTTTACATTCGTGTATGACATACCTTGGACAATTTTGCATCCAACTCGATACATTTTTTTGCATCATCCAAGGCATAAGAATACTTGCCAAGCATCATATGACATGCTGCTCTATTTAAATAATGTAACGGCTTATTTGGATATTGTTCTAAAAGAATATTCGTTTTATCGATCGATCGAATCATAACGCGAAAGATTCTTAATTTAATTAATATAGATGTTACCAATAAGTTTGCTAAACTCTTTTAATGCTTCTTTATATTTTTTCCCACAGTACAATTCCTTAGCGATATCATTTGTCAACCTGAAATAGCTAGGTATTTAATTCTCCGTTAAATAATTAAATAATACATAATTATATTCAGCACAAATCAAAACCATACGACCTTTTGCCAGGCTAATTATGTAACCCCATAAAAAATGGTAAAAATTACAAAAATAACGTAAAATTAGAATATTCATTATCAGCTTTAAAAAAACGTTAAAAACAGCAACGTGGGTAGATGCTTTTCAAGAATAATATAAAACAGTTCGAGGAATATTTCTTTGTACATTAAAAAGTAAACGTTTAATAGATCGAATTTCCTCATTCTCTACTTACGCTTTGGCTCGTTCAGGGTTAGCAGACATTGTTGAATGTTTTGAAATATACTTGTGTATATTCCTAGAAAAAAAAAAAAAAAAAAAAAACAGGAAAATTGTAAACGTGATATTCAATAAAATATTACATGATACGTATATGTACGCGATACAACTGTTTTGTATTTTTACCAAACTTACGTCGCAATAAAGAATCTATATATTAATTAAATCCTTTTATTCCCTTCGTGAAACAGTCCTTCTCCCTTTAACACTACCAACAAAAGGGACACTTTATAGTAACGATCACGGGAAGTTAGTATATAAACGTTCTCAAACGCATCTGCTATGGTTCATTAAAATTCTGAAACCAATTATTCCTTAATACTATTTAAATAATTATTAATGCAACGAACCAGCCAACATTATTTATCAGTTATTATTTACGTACGTTCGATAAAAAAAAAAAAAGACTTACTATTTTATGATTTAATGTGCTACTGATTAAAACTTTTTTATTCGATAATTATTGTCTTAAAAAATAGATTAATATTGTTAAAAATATAATAAATTGTAATATTAATAGATTTATATTTGAACAATAGTTTCAGTATAAAGAAACGTTGAAGAACATTTATGAATTAAATACATCTCGTTCTTTTTTGGAACACCTTTCGTCAGATGTACCACATTTTATGGTGTATCAGCCTTTAATGTCGTTGTCGTTATAACCTGCTGGAGTTCTACCCTTCGAAGGGAAAAGAAACGACTAATTTTGTAGTCTGTAAGTTAAAAATAATAAATAAACTTTATACTTTTTAAGTAATTTTCGTCGATAACGCTGCACGTACGATATCAGCCGATACTAATCAAGGTATCGTACCGTGTGTTTAAGATTCACAGCATGTACATAATCATTTTTGCGGTTACACACACCATTTATATTATAATTGTATTTTATTCTTAACGTTTATGAAATAATACATTCGAGTATTTTCGTTAATAATAAACCCAAAGTATTTATACTACTTTTTAAAGGAATTAATAACGCTCGCTACATATATATTTCTCTTCGTTGCAGCATTTTTTAAAACATGAGTCGTTTTTTCGCAACTGGATCAGACTCCGAGTCTGATAGCGCCTCGGAGGAAGAGTTGGTTCAAAGAGCACCGGCCACAGCTTTCACTGTAAATTGATAAATTACAATTATTTATTCTTCCTTTTCTTTACGCGTCTAAGATCGTCGTTAAATTGAAACGACACGATATAAATCTTTTATAGTTCAGCGATGAAGAAGAAGAGACTAAGAGGGTTGTACGGTCAACGAAAGAGAAAAGATACGAAGAGATCGCTAATCTTATTAAGCTCATAAGAAATTATAAAAAGATCAAAGATATGAGCAGCATGTTGTCCAGTAAGTAGTTATAATATCTAATAATATTGGACGGAATGAAATAATATTTGATTAATTGGAACGATTTAATCTTAGGTTTCGAGGACTTAATGCGTGCCTATCAAAAGGCATTGCCTGTAATAGCAAAGGAGGAGAGTGGTCAAACGCCACGTTTTTATATCAGATGTTTAGTAGAAATGGAAGACTTCATCAACGAAGTTTGGGAAGATCGCGAGGGTCGGAAAAATATGTCGAAGAATAATTCAAAATCTTTGACCTCGTTGCGTCAAAAGCTTCGTAAATATAATAAAGATTTCGAGGAGGATATAACGAAATTCCGAGAAAATCCGGATCAAGACGATGACGAGGAGGAAGAGAAACCTGAAGAAGTTGTAGAATCTGAAGAAGAGGACGATAGTGCGGTTGCTTTCAAAAAAGCAGGTTCAGAAGCGAGTGAACCGGACACGTCGAAATTTAAGAAAAGCGTGGCTGATGGAGAAGATGGCAGTGAAAGCGAATCTGACTGGGGTAGTTCTTCGAATAGCGAAAGTACGAGTAGCGAAGATGAAGGCCAATATCAAAATATACGCGAACGATTTATCAAAAAGGCCACGGATAAAGAGGAGGACGAGGACAAGGCGAAACGCAAAGAACAGCGAAAGGAACGCAAAGAAAAAGAAAGGAAAAAGAAGAAAGACGAAGACGACGGAGAAGGCGAATGGGAAACCGTGAAAGGCGGAGTGGCTATTCCATCAGAAAAACCAAAAATGTTTGCGAAGGATGCGGAAATCAACGTGGCTGCTGTATTGAAGAAACTTTCCGAAATTATCGCGGCCCGTGGTAAAAAGCGTACCGATCGAAGGGAACAAATCGAACTTTTACACGAACTACAATCTATAGCCGATGCCCATAATCTTGGATCGGCAGTAGCCGTGAAGATTAAATTTTCTATCGTATCGTCTATTTTTGATTATAATCCTAAAGTATCGGATGCAATGAAGCCTGAGTATTGGTCAAAGTTCGTATATATTTTAGCGTTACGACTGCTGAAATTATCTTAATTTATGAATTTACTAAACGAATCGATTTTATACAGGATATTGGAACGTATCACAGAAATGCTCGATATGCTGTTGAGCACGAAAGACATGATAATAGCTGAGGTAGTGTCCGAGGAAGCAGAGGAATACGAAACAATTCCGTATAAAATACACGGATGCGTGTTAACATTGGTAGAACGTTTGGACGAAGAATTTACTAAGTTATTGAAAGAATGCGATCCACATAGTAACGAATACGTGGAGAGGTATGAATAAACGAATAAATTTATAAATCTTAAACGCAGATTAAAATATTATTCATGATTTCTTTCATTTTATTTTAGATTGAAAGACGAGAAACAAGTGTCTGCTATAATCGACAAAGTTCAGGAATATTTGGAAAAGCAAGGAACTGTTTCTGAGCTTTGTCGTGTGTACCTGCGTAAAATTGAACATCTGTATTATAAATTCGACCCCAATGTTCTTAAACAAAAAGATGTAAGTATACAATTATTTATGCTTGAAGAGGAAAAGTACAAAGACGATATATGTTTTCAGGGGGAACTTGGTTCAGATGTTATAACATCTGTACAAGTCATGGAGAAACTTTGTAAATACGTTTATGCTCACGATGGAACGGACAGACTCAGAACTCGTGCGATTCTTTCTCACATCTATCATCATGCTCTTCACGATAACTGGTTTCAAGCACGCGACCTTATTTTAATGTCCCATTTACAAGAAACGATTCAGCATTCCGATCCAGCTACACAAGTGCGTATTCTTTACACTGGAACCCTATACTATTCCTTTGTATTCCTACAAACGTTACTAATTTTTTAAATTGCAGATTTTATACAACAGAACTATAGCTCATCTCGGCCTATGCGCATTCCGTCATGCGAATATTAAAGACGCACATAATTGTTTGGTCGATTTAATGGTGACAGGCAAAGTGAAAGAACTCTTAGCGCAAGGTCTTCTTCCTCAGAGGCAGCACGAGCGTAGCAAAGAACAAGAAAAGATAGAAAAACAGAGGCAAATGCCATTCCATATGCACATCAACTTGGAACTTCTCGAATGTGTTTATTTAGTTTCCGCGATGCTCATCGAAATTCCGTATATGGCCGCACACGAATTCGATGCGAGAAGAAGAATGATTTCCAAGACTTTTTATCAGCAACTGAGGTCCAGTGAACGTCAGTCCTTGGTTGGACCTCCGGAATCTATGAGAGAGCACGTTGTTGCTGCAGCAAAAGCGATGCGCAATGGAAATTGGTTGGCTTGCAATAATTTTATTATTAACGAAAAAATGAACGCAAAAGTTTGGGATCTCTTCTACCAAGCGGATAAAGTTCGCGATATGCTCACAAGATTAATCAAAGAAGAAGCATTGAGAACGTATCTCTTTACTTATTCCCACGTCTACGATTCGATCTCTATGCCAAAATTGGCAGAGATGTTCCAACTGAAGCGGCCCGTTGTTCATTCCATCATAAGTAAAATGATCATTAACGAAGAACTCATGGCGTCTTTGGATGATCCAACGGAAACTGTCGTGATGCATCGTAGCGAACCGAGTCGTCTGCAATCGCTAGCGTTACAGCTTACCGATAAAGTGAACAACTTTGTGGATTCTAACGAACGTATCTTCGAAACGAAACAAGGTAGGTTACACGAATTTTAGTCGGATATACAACACCTGTAAGATATTAATGACGCGAATGTTTTTGCGCGATAGGAAACTTCTTCTCGAGAGGAAATCAAGGGAACTTCCGCGATAGGCAGAACTACAATCGACAAGGACAAGATTGGGGCCGACAGAGACGTGATCGCGATAGAGATCGTAATCGGGAAGAGAATCGAAATTATTAAATGTTATTTATGTGGGTGTTTAACAGTAGGGTGTTTATAATTATACCGTGTACACACTCATGTAAATAATGTTGAAAATAACAGTATACAAAAGAATCGTATATCATTTACTACTATTTTCATATAAAAACATTCGATTTATCATAAAAAAATAAACAATATTGGTATTATATTTTTTTTTAATTATCATCTTTAAGATGTTCATATCTCTTGCACTTTTTCAAGTATTTTATTACCTGTTATTATACTATCCGATGTTAGAACAAGTCGAATTCCAGCCGATTTTTCTATAAATCTACAAGCAGTTATTTCAGCATAAGTAATACCGCCAACGACGCATATTACTACCATTTTTGGAATTAATAAACCACGTTGTCCACTCATGACACAGTTCGAATTTGTTAATTCCTCGAGACTCTTAGGATCCTTTTCTTGATTTATGAGAGCGTTCAATATTTGAGCCTACAAGGATGCGATACAACTTCTATCAGTTTTATGAAAGCACTAAGGAGTGATTTGATTTCGTTAAAAAAATACTAACGATTAATGGTACATAAGTATTATTGAAAACATAACTGGCACTCGAACGGCCCTTTTGCTCCATTTGTTTAAAGTAACCGGGCAACAGTTTAAACTTCTGTGCATTGTTGTTCCATTCGCTGCTCCAATTCGGCAATTTATGTAAAATATTTTCCGTTCTGCACTTTAATAAGCCTATACTTTGCAACTTATAAAATAATGGTACGTGTTTGTAACCGTGAGCATGAAGATGGAGTTTTTGCATCGAATGCAGCTCATTTTGAGTAATTCCATCGCTTGCAATTGACAATAAACATAATAAACGTAAAGATCTCAGCGGATGATCGTCTGAAAAGTTAATGGTTTTAAAAATAATGTCACTAATGCCTGATTAAAAAGTTGCGTACCTATAAATTTTTCGATATAACTCAAACACTCTTTTCTCTCTTTGCACTCGAGTACCCATTTTTCTATTTTCTGCAACGTTTGGAAATCGGAACTTAACGTATCTGCAATCAGTTGGCAAGCGGAAATATGAAAAGCAAGTTGTCGTGTCAGATCTTTAGTCTTTTGCAATTTTGTCGCCACGTATCGTTCCATTTCGGCTAACTTCATCGTTTGTACCGAGTTTTGTTCCACTGGTGTATACGTTATTAAAAATATCATTAATCATCTGTCCGAATTAGTAACAGAAACTTATATAAATGTATAAACATACATTTTAGAGACCTCGCCTTTCCATGTAATATGGGAAAAACTTCGCTGCACGGCGTATCTCTAACTTCCTCGTAAATTTGATCTTTGTTCGGATCTAGCTTGGTTTGAGATTTGCCCAAAATCCCTGTGCCAACGTTTATTTCTAGTACTTCGTGTAACAATCCAGCATAAGTGACAGGAATTAAAAGTGGTGTGACTAGATCACAATTTCGATCCATTAAAATTAAAGCTCCTATTTCGTTTTCTATGCTAGAGGAGCCTAAACATTGTTTCATGGATTCCATGATTTTCAGCATTTGCTGACTATGTTTTCCAAAGGAAAGTGTCAGTTTTGGTGAACCGAGTATAAGTTGTAGCGACCATAACCCACGTGCTAATGCTGATAATAACGTAGTATCTTTGTGATAGTAAAGATCTGTAAACATAGAGTTTTCCAAAGATAAAATGTTTCCATCCGATCTTATAAATTCCCAAGATAGTGTTTGTAATGCGACCAGTCCAGATAAGCCTAAATAAACATATACATTTGTACTCTAACGTAAACTTATACAACTATGAGAATTTAATTACACTGTGTGTAATACACCATAATCACCCTCTTCTTCGATTATTGAATTAAGGACAGCGGGCACGAACGGTGTAACCAAGATATGATGACACGGTTGTACGTGCGGTCTGATATTTTGAGGAATCTCTGACTGTATTTGGTCTAATACCCATTTGCAAGTGATCAGGTCACTCGAAACTAAAAAGATATGCTGAGCATTCGAAAGCTTTAACCCTTGCTCCATTTTATAGATCTTTTCAACGCCGTAACGTCTGGACAAAGGATAATATTGTTTAATATTTATTCGACGAGTAATATCTTCCAGATGATTGTTTAAAATAATTACTTGAGCACAGAAACTCCTACAAAACTGTCCAAGATTTTCATGAGTTTTTGCTCTATTACCAGATCTTTGGTCCCAGGGATCGCGTCCAATATTTCAACGAGTTTTCGTTGACTTATTTGCTGTAACACGTTTAATCTATCGTCCAGCGTGATATCCATATTTTTTAATAGATATATAAGAGACTTCGATAATTCAATAATAAGTTATATCGAAGATCTTTAACCCCTACGTGTTACAAGGATACCTATTTTTTTTGTTAATTGACATGAAGTCGGTGTAAAATTAAAAATCGTACGCACAGTCCCGATGTTCCGTTCATTTATGAAAATTCATTTGAATCGTAAGTCTTTTCAGTCACATTTCTTAAATTTCTCGAGAGATTAATCTTTAAGTTGCTGCTCTTTTTAAAGGGAGCATGACAAACACCTCGACTAGTGCACCCATGTGGCAAAGTCTCGTAAACCGAAGTGAATCATATTTTCCAATCCTTCCAATACTCACGCGTATATTTCAGTAGGGTTATTTAAAAATGGCGGACGCATCGTCTTCCGATACTACCTCAGATTGTTGCAATGAATGGTTCTCTGATATTACCTCCGAAAAATCGGAGTACGTTATAGTGGGTCAGAAGCCGTGTTTGTCTCATCGTCGTAGCAAAAAACATTTCTTACAGAAGCTATTTTTAAGAGAGGTAAGATTGCTTAACCTTCAACTCACACGATCATTAATGAGATTGACAGACTCCTGATAGCTGTCAAAATTATCTGATAATCTGAGAAAAAGCAACTACGTTACGGCCGGAGAGAAAATTTCGATCGTTCCTCGATGTCGTACGCTCGTTGTTGAATTATACATCGCGCTCAACTTCCGATGGTTGCAAGAAAAAATATGCTTTTGTTCTTGCCCGTGAAGTTTTTTTTTCCATCTTACTTCTCTCTTTTTCTTTTTTATTCCATTTTAAGTAAATTAACGACCGCACGATACCCTTCAAAGTCGAAAGAAAAATAAAAATAATTGATCGAGGGGAGGGTAAGATTTTGGGTCTTGTAAATTCGATACAAGGAACGATGAAAGTGTTGTTAAAAAGAATGAATTTTTATAGATCAGAGGTTGTTTATCGGCGCACAATTATGCCACGGAGGAAAGACTGTTTGCCACTGTACCTTCGTGGAGACACTTGCCATTGTTACACGTAATCCCAAAATCAGCATTAGAAGCAGGGTATGTTTGTAGCACGTATAGATTTATATTGCAAGCAAATATAATAGAATGAAAGAATGTTTCTTCGCTGTCGATCTTGTAATAATAATAATAATTATTATCATTGAAGACATATTGTAATGGGATTGACACAATGTGGTCAGTTTTTACTTACATACACATACACCATGGATGTGAGTGGCACTACCTCTTTGTACAAATACTTGTTACACTGGTGGGCTTTTACTCCGAACCATGTTGCACGTAAAGTTGCGGAGGTCACACTTTTTGGTAATTACACGATCTACAGAGAACTGAGTATTGTTATATCTCAATGGCCAATGGAAAGGGATAAACTAGTGATACACGGTCTTTGGTAAGATTTCGTTCGGTTACCTTATCTATTAAATTTCTTCTTCGAAAGCTTATAGGGTATTAACAGGCATAAATCTTTAGTACGAACTGGCTACATCTTCAACCAACAGACAGAGCATACTTAACAATAACAACAGTACCATCTCTTGAAAATTGTAAGGACTGTTTGAAGGTAGCTGCATCCTACGAAGAAGAAGGCGAAGGTAATAAAACGTTATGAGCATAAAACACGATGTAGTGAATTACAAAATATCGGTTCTACATTTTTTACAGAATTAGCGGCTAACTGGGATGGTTGTGTACGATGTAACTGTCTTCAACACGGGCTCACTGTCCATACTACCTACGAAGTAATTTCTCCCTATCCTAGGTTCCGTGCTACTGTCTGTTTGAATTATTGGAATCACGTGGTAGTTAACACAGGCAACTTTTTACATGTGCTCAGGGTGGACTTGGACATTCCGAAATCGAAAAACCCGAAGTCTAGTGATAAACAGGACACTGTAATTCCCGACACGGTGCCATTAGACATGAGCGATGTCGAGGAACTGGATTACACCAAGGCGGTGGAACGTTACGAGAGTTCCGATGAGAAAGTAAGCACACCCGAGTGCGCGGTTGATCAATCGCCGCGATGCGAGTCGAGTGTGGAACATGACTTTTTAGAAGAACCAATTAAATTAGATGATAAGTTAGGTCGTGATTCGTTAAATACCTCAAGTAGTAATCAAAGCGACTGTGTCTGTGATATAAGTAAGTCTACCGACGCCGTAAGTGTTAAGTCGTCCGAGTGTTCGGACGGTAGCGAGTGTAAATGCCGAAATGGTAGTCCGATCTCACGAACCGAGCAGCAAGCGATCTCGGTCAGGGACAAGATCTTACAGGACTTCTGTGAGGACATGTCTCAGGAGCTCAACATCGGTAGTGATTTAATTACCCTGGTAAAGCATCCCTCGTGTTCTCCACGGTCTACGCCGCAAAGACTTCCTTCCGATCTCAAGACAATGACCTGGTCTTCGCCGATCCTCACACCGCCTTCGGATATCTTGAGAACCAGGAATTCAGAGTCTAGTCATAAAAGCACGCGCAGTCAACGCTCCAACTCCCCTCAACCTGGTGCTTCGAAGGACAGCAACGTTACTTCCGTCAATTCTCCGCTTCATTCGGTCTCCATGAGTCCATCTTCTTCGTGTTCTTCGCGACTAATGTCGCCCCCCGTGACGCGATCTTTCCGCCACCCAAGTCCGCGCAAAAGATCCAACTTACATTCTCCTCCTCCTATCGTGAACTCGACGCAGTCGAGGACGAGAGCTACGCACAAGCTCACCCTAGAGGCTGAAAAGGCGTACGAGTTCACAGACGAGGCGCAGGAGACTTGTGAGAAGCTTAGCTCGTTCCGAAAACGGAGGCTCGCCGATAAAAAGTACGAGTTCTGCGACGAAACCGAGGACGCTGAGAATATAGTTCCTTTCAAGCACATACGGGATCAATTCAAACACCGTGGCTGTTCTATACATCAGATACCATCTTCTCCAACAATGTCACCTGCACTGCCCAATGGGAAGAAGCACTGGGTCGATTCTGATCAGAGCGAAACGGATGATTTCAGTGTTAGTCAGGATATTGGTGTGTCGAATGATTTAACCGTGGATTCAGGTAAATTTAATTACCTATGTGAACAAAAAATTCGTTACCCAATAAGATTGATATTATTTTAATTTGTTAGCCGAGAAAAATGTGCTACGTCCATTGAATCAGAATCAACTACCGAATGGAGGTATTAACAGGGACCGTTCTAGTAAGCATTCTTTGAACTCTTCGCCATTAGTTCCGAAAATAAATTTACAGTATCCTAGTATAAAATGCACAGCACATTTCAAGAGAAGCTACATAGAACTCGACGATGAAATGATATCGGTTATCACTGATGTTGAAGGTACATTAGAGTGTTAAAATAAAAAAATATATAAAAAAAAAAAAAAAAAAAAAAAAAAA